>CM036536.1:27768768-28056268 GCA_020745685.1 Tautogolabrus adspersus
TATTTAGCAACAAAAACACCTGAACAACAGGAAATGTCATATGGTGATACCAGAGCCTTAAAATACAGAGTTACGACAATACCACAGCGGCCTCTCGTGGCTTCTTGTTGTCATGACGATACTAGCGTACAGCACAGGCAGGATAAACATCGACCAAACAAAATAAATAGTAGGTTTTAAGTCTTATTGTCAAAACTGCATTATTCTGCTGCCTTTTAGCCGTCATGGCAGCAAACGGAGAAACAGCTCCTCAGTGGAAAACGACCATTATAGCCAGCACATCACTCCGGGTAGGTGTTCAACATTTTTAGTTTGATTTTACATAACTAAAGTTTGCTAGCTTACTAGCACTAACACTGAAAACAAAACGCAGTTATGCGCTAAAGATAATAGTTTAAGTTTTACCTCGTTTAAGTTGGGCTTTAATAGAAGGTAAGAAGCTATATTAATTAATTAACTATTGATTTTCTTCCAGAATCACGATACTAACAGGATGCTGAGTGCGCAGCAGCACAGAATCAGGTTTTCAGACAGTGTGGAGTCCGGAGCCTTTATTTTTCCTCTCTCAGGTAATAATTACAGTCTCTGCTCTCAGGTAAACCTGCTGTTAGATGCATGCATGAGCTGCATACACAAATATACATATTAACCTGAACGAGATATGTTTTTAATACATAATATCATTAACTAAGACAGTTGTGTTGCTATTTCCCCAGAATATGTATAACTACTGTTATTATTATTTGTATACATGGTGGATGTCAATGTTAGCCTTAAGCTACACAACACAGGTAATGTCATGTTGTGTTTACTTGAATAAATAGTTGACACCATAGACTGTATACAGCAGTCCATGTTGACATTAATAACTTGTGACATTAATCATTTGTGTACTGCAGGCACTGCATTTCTGTTGGTCGACCCTCAAGATCTCCCTGAGTGTTTTGAGGAATCTGGACTCATTGAAAGGATAAATACATTTGTGCAAGTACATCGGAACAGCTTCCTGCTTCTGTTCGCCCCCTTTAATGGGACAAGGGAGATGGAAATATTTACTGTGATTCAGCACAGGTAGATGAGTGGCTGCATTACGTCTTTGTCAATGAATCCCAAAGTTGATATCATAAGCATGTTAGCATGCATGCTTGTTTTCCTTTACTAAAACTAATAAAAACAGGATTTCTGTTATCTGTCACTCTACTTATCACTGGGGGGTTTTTTTCTCTTCAGATTCTTAGGTAGCAACCTGAGGATCCTGCCTGTGCGAAACAACGCGGAGATCGTCAAAGGAATGTTGACAATTGCCAAGGTAAGGATAGAGGCAGTGCACTAAAGTTATTTGGTGTAATAAAAACACAGTCTGTTGCTCCTTTCTGATTTTTTGAAGTAAGCAAAGGCATTGTTTTTTGTCTACAGGCCACCAGTAAGCCTCATGTTGACAGTATCCGCAATAGGATGTCTCTGGCTCGGGCTCACATCATTGAAAGCAGTCCTGTGTGGGAGATGTTAAGAGATATGCTGTAGAGCTCAACAGGTGATACAGCATATTTTCACAAACACCTCAGTCATGTTATCTGATGATACAAAGGAAAAGGTAACACGTGTTACACTATAGTAGCACAGTTTGTTCTGTTCTGTTTTCTATATAACTATATGCCGTAGAAAAATCCACACTAAACATAGTACATGTATTTCTATTGGTTAACAGATCACTTGAAATAAAATAGCGTTTTAGTGTTATTAACTCAGTTTTCTGAAATGACATAAGAGACCAGGCAGACTTTGTTTGTTTTTTTAAAATGTATTTTTAGTCAAAACTGCTTCAAATCCAGTTAATAAAGAAAAAGATAAGTTTACCTAATCTTTATAAATACAACAACAAAAATAATAAAAAGCAGAAACATAAACTACACAACATCCAACAAAGAAAAAAAAAGAGTTTACAAAAAAGGAAGGACTCAAAATCAGTAACGGTCAAAAGTATGTTAAATTCATCAAAGGTCACACATATGTAAAATACACTTTACCATGTTTTTCTAACACTAACCTGTGTTCCTAGTCTGTCTAAAAAACACCAAATTATAAGAAAAGTCCATCCTCTCTGTCTTTTGCCTGCTCTACTTTTCAGAAAATGTGTGCTCAAACAGGCCGTTTGGAGATTTTCCCTTCATGACATCACAAAGCGCAGTAACCCCTCCCCCAGGTGGGTGACACTCCCACAGCTAGGTGTTAGTTCTGCCCTCTGAGTCTGCCTTCTTACTGTAAAAAATAGGGTATGGTGCAAGAAAGCCCGAGTCACGTCCTCTTCCAGAGATGGGTGTGCTCGAACACAGCTCATTTGCATTTAAAGCTACAGACACAGAAACAGCCTGTTCTGAGCAGGGCTGAAATAGAGGGGTTTATAGGCATGATCAAATACAGGATCAGAGTGGATTTAGAACAAGAAACTTGTATTGGGGAGCTCTGAGACTTATTTAAACTTGTTGAAAAGGAGGATTATAACTTTTTAAATTCCATGTCAATTTCTTCTTTTTTTTTTAGTAATGAGCGCTTGATAGATTTAATTTTGGCGTTCCATATCTGCAAACCACAATACAGCCAAGCTCTTATATTTTCATATAAAACACAATTCTTATAGATATTGACTCCGGATTTTCAGTTTTCTGAACAGGGAGACAGAGGCTCATCAGAGGTTGAGAGAGTGGTTTGACTTGGAGTTTTGACTTGTTCCTCTGTGATCTCTTCGATCCGGACTATAAGACTTTCCATCAGGTCGAATGTCACCAAAGCACTCTGCAACACCTGTGACACATAACAACAGTTGGCTTGTTGGACCTAAAATGTTAAAAAATCAAAAGATGATGAGAAGGAGAGTTTGTGTACCTGGTGCTGGGCCTCTGGGGACATGTTAGATACTTTCTCATGTTTCACTGTCATGCTTTTGACTAATCTGCTCGATCTGGCAGCATCTCTCGCTTCTAGGAGAGGAAAATAGAGATAGAATTCTAACATGATGCTGTTCTGCCTTGAATTCAAGGTTATTTCAAAGTCATTAGACATAGGTAAGCAGCTGTTGCTTACCTTTCGCCTTTAGCTTCTGATCCTCCCTCAGCGCCTTCAGTTCAGCAGAATAATACCCTCTTGATATGCTGATACACACACGCAGCACTTTAAGGTATTCGTCCTTGATCCTGTACAGCTCTTCCCACGCGTCTGCCTGAAGGTAGGAGGAGAAGATCATCAGCTTTCTGCTTGAACCACGCTGTCTGACCAGTGAAAGTGCTGAATACGGGTGACTTACTGTGCTCTTTAGTTCTTTGTCTCTGATAAGGAGATAGCGAAGAAGATTCAAAGTCTCCATTATCCTGGGAAACAGAGACAGGGCATTGCTTTAAGGCTCAGTCTGCATGAAGTGACCCAGTACTCGTAATTATTACAAACCTTTTGTATTTGAATCCCTGCTGAAAAGTCAAAATTGTAAAAAGATAGAAATTTACTTGGAGTCATTTAGTTGTACTTGTTAATTGATCTACCTTTATTTATACCTCAGATATCAGTAAAGAGTAACCCTCACAGTGACTTTGTAATTAAAGAGCAAAAAGAGTTTAAATGGCAACAAATAGAGAGAACATGCAATAACAAAATAAGCTTCACAGAGAGCCTGTTAAACTTGTCGGTCACTTCAGTAATTTAATTTCATCTATTAAAAAACCTGTAAATAAAACAAATTACTGTTCTATTAAAAGCCCTACAATTACAAATGTTGACACATAGTTAGCTCCATATTTCATTAAATGTACCTCTTTTTGTTGAAGATATGTCTTACCATCATGAAGGGCCACAACATGCTAAAGATACATGTCAAGTTCTATCTCTTTATAAATGTGCTCATTGAAAGCACTTATTTGTATGAATTTAAAAACTATAAAAGACTCTGGGGGGCCTTTGGACATTTCGTGTCTCAAGATAATTCGACTGTGACTTCTTTTGAAGACCGCGTTGACTCCGCGGTGGTAAACATTTTCACGTGTTATTTGTAGATTTTGCATAGCGCGGGGTTGAAGCAACACAAAAAGCAGCACTGTCTGTTGATGAAACCACTGTTCGTGTTACTCACCTGTCCATACTATTCAACAAATCTGTCTGAGCCCCTTTAGGCAAACAGAACACCAGTCTCAACAACAAGAGAAGCTCCTCTCCCTGAAACCATCTGTTGGCATTACCTGGCTGGAGGACAGTTTATCATATGTTAAACATCTTCATATAAAATCACCCTCAGTAACGTCTGTGTCATCAAAACGGAGTCAGGGTGTTTTTGATTCTGATAACACAAAGTTATGAGCCATTGAAGGTTTGACTCTGCATGTTTAACTCACCTGCATAGAAAATTCGACTTGACTCCTGATGTTTTTTACGATATAACTCTCTACTCCTGCGTGGTTGCTGGTCTTTAACATGCACCTGCAACAGAAAATAAACCTTTAGTTGCAAAGCTTCATTAGAAGATGTTGGAAGTAAACAATACAATTATACAGCAAAGAGAATTAGAATTTAAGTTAAGGTCCAGTGACGTCTTTGACTCTGGGGAAGATGCAGTGCGTCGAAGCGTTAGTCCTTTGTACCTAAAAGCATGTGCCTTAAGTGATTCGTGTGCTCCAGTACGATGATCCTCTCACCTGAAAAACTTGTGCTTTGCTTCATGATTTAATTTATTGATGAAGAGCTGGAACACCTTCAGTCCTGATTCTCTCTGTGGAGGGAGCATTCACAAACAGTTCAACAAAGCCATGGGTTTCACAGTTTGTGAAATGTTTGTTGAATACCCACCAAATGTTGAATTGGACAATCGATGAGAACTTGCTGCAGGTTCTGTAAATATCAGGACAGGACAAGTCAAAAGTTGGCCATGAGTACAAGTTCCTGAAAGTTTGGTCAAAACAACTGTAGTAGCCTTTTAACCAGGACAGAATTATTTCTTTGCAATTTATTAAAACATATATTTTCAAAAGGTTTTGATTTAAGACGATATAAAATAATCCTGTTTTAGTTTGGTTAACGAGTCTAAGTGAGAAGTCCCAAAGCCTCTATAAATAAATGTATTGTAGATCTCTGGATAAACTGGTTAGTTTGAGATATAGGACGTCAAAAATTCAAAATGCAGCTCAAGAGACATAAAGTCATACTGATGCTGATGGCATGCTTGTCTTAACTGTGGGAAATTTAAATTTTAAGTCGTTAAGGATTCACTGATGCATCGGTTCAGCATCGGTGTCGGCTGATATAATAATAAAATAAAATAATGGGGCATATACTGATGTTTTGTTGTTTTGCCAAAATAATTTAATGCCGACCTCTAGTACCCCTAACTACTGATTTAGAGAAGAGGTTTGTTATTTGGCAGGTGAAGTCACCTGTTGGACTAACTCAAACATGAGAGAAAATGTTGGCACTGTTGGGAGTCTTAAACCAAAATAAGTCATGAAACAAACATCGGTATCGGCCCATATTTTTCCAGTAGTCGTAGCAGTATAACCAGTACAGATTTCTTTCTTTGCAGTTTTTAAGTATGTTTTCAATATGTTTTCACGTACAAATATTATCCTACTAATAATCCCGTATGGCTCTGGTCAACCAGTCTAAGTTGAGTAAACCTCAAAAGTGAATAATTCTACCTTTATGGATAACCTGCTTATTTAGTAATACGTGACATGAAAATGCTTATTGCAGTTTGGGATCAATGCTAATGGCATGACTGTCTTACCTTTGGGACACTATTGAAGCTCCTCAGCTCCAGTAGACTCACTGTAAGGCTGTTGTCCTGCACACTCTCCAAACTTTTTCCGTACAGAGCCTGAGAGAAAACCGACATTTAATCCTTCTGATTTCTGCTTTCATCCTTTTTGAATCTAGTTTAGACTCTCTGCGTTACTATGAATGCATCCTTACCAGTCCTTTAAGCAAGTGTGATTCCTTTTTGCTGTTGAAGAAACAAGATTACAGATTACACAAAGTATTCAATCGATTTAAAATAAAAGTGTATTCAGTTCAAACTGTGATGACCACTTACCTGATGAGAAGCTGATTGATGTATTCCATGTTGCACTGAAGAACAAAAACGGGACTGAAAAAGCAGGAAACAGAATTTAAATTGTCATTTGATTGCAATAAGAATGTTTTTTTCTCTTCATATGTGCATGTGCATCATCAGTCCGACCATGATGTGCTGCTCTCATATCACCTGAATACTGCTGGAAAGCTGTCGATGCTGATGAGCTGGACAAACAGTAGATAGGCCAGACAAGCTCTGGACTCCGTCGACTGACTGCTCTCCGTCTGGGGGCTTTTCTTCACAGAGTTGAAGAACAGGAGCTCTGACAGAGACTCTTGGATAGCAGGCAGTATGACCTGTAGGATAAGTGACGCAACAAAGACAACGCTTAAAGAATAGAATCACATTGAGAAATCATTAATCTCTTTCCCACTGATAGAAAACACGCTCTAACCATGATCTCTGTCGCAAAGAGCCAGAGCGCAGATTTTCTGTCCCGGTTCAGTTCAGCCTCAAGCAAAGGTTCTCTCAAGCTCCACATGCAGCTGCAAATGATCACAACACACACGTTTACTACTGTTTTTACATCAGCGCCTCTCCTCTAAGATTGTTGTTTTAACCTGTTCTGAAATAAAACATAGTTTAAAGCTAATTTATACTAAAACTTGAAACATATACGGTGAAAACATTGATTGAAAGGATCGACACATACTGTAGGTTACTTTAATGAATGGATTACATGACATATTACAAACACAATCAAACACGGAGTCAGAAACGTACAACTTAAGAAGCTCAGTCCGCAGCTCTTCATCCTCGGAGTTTGTGATGTAGTTTCCATTCTTCCTCTTTACCTCCTCTATGAATGGTTTTGTAAACGCAGCCAAGGCATGGCAGCAGCGACACACACCGTACTGGTCAGCCTCCTCCTGCTGCTGGGTGTAAGGTACAGGTAGCCGAGACAGCTGCTTCTGCAGGGCGGAGAGAGCCAAGCCCACACCTGCTGCCTTTCCCTCCTCCAGCTGAAGAAGCACTTTGAAGAGTGAAGATTGTCTTAGTTAAAGGAGGACTGAGTTTGCAGACCAGAAGCTGCTTCAACTCACATTGAATGAAGTTTTTATCACCACATGTGACGTTTTGTGATGAACCTTGTTAAATGTGATTTGGAGCAGCTTCTGGTGTGCGGACTCAGTCTTCCTTTGGCTTTGGATGTGTGTGTTTTAAAGATTGTTGTAGTGAACATTAATGTACAGCAGAGGGAGCCCAACACCACTTCTTTAAACAACTGCATTTGCTTGACCACCAGTAAACCAGTACATCTTAATCAGTAAATCTAATTTCTCTTACAAGTTTATTTGCTATACCAACACTAATGAAATCTAACACAATTCCCTGCTATACATTCCCCATTCATTGATGTTTTAATGTATCATTTTGGTTTAATCTATATAAGAGAGGTGTTTATTAATTATAAATATACTACCAATCGGGGCACCGGTAGTCTAGTGGTTAGTGTGCGAGCCCCATGTACGGAGGCTGATGTCCTCCAAGCGGGCGGCCCAGGTTTGAATCCGACCTGTGGCTCCCTTCCTGCATGTCTGTCCCCTCTCTCTCTCCCCCGAATTTTTGTCTCAACTGTCCTATCTCTACATAAAGGCATAAAAAGCCCACAAAGAAACCTTTAAAAATATACAGTATATACTACCAACTTAATCCCTCAGCTGTAGAGCTGTACAGGAGCACATATCTGTTAGGCTGCATGACTGATTGTAATCCTTGACATTTTTGTGCATATTTAGTAAAAGTACAGACTGCTTTAGCAAGTTATATATAAAATTAAATTGTGGAGGCCTTAATGTCTCGATGCTGACGGTTAAATCTGACCATTTATAGGCTCAGATAGTTTGGAATAGGTGCTTTCTCATAACTTCCTTCACAGAACTTATGATGTAGAAAACAACGTTTTGGAAATGGCGACATGATGTTTGTCAAGCAGAAATCAGAATTAAGTTTACAATAATCAGAGAGTCCCAGCTAAGCAGACAGCCGTCCAATTATTTGACGCAGTTTAATAATGTCAAATATTCTTCAATCATGTCATCTGTTTAAGACAGCAGATTTCTGAGTATGTTTGCATCGTCTTATTAGTGCACAGAGGAATCTACAGAGAGGAGGTTTCTTTTCACTTCATCTCAAAAACAATATTATCAGACGCCATGTTTCTCATGGGTAAATCTGTCTTTAGCTATGAAAGGATGACAACATTTAAAATGTCACAATCGTTAGTGTCACTTTACAACTTGTGCATAAAAGTTTATTAAAATGGTTTTAAAGAGTAAACATCATTTTTATAAATCAAAACCCCGTGGCACACTGAAAATAACTTGACTGTATTATATTGTGAGCGAACGTGTTTTGCCTCACAATAAAATACAGTCAAGTTTATGTGTAGATCATTATTTTTACATTTCACAGAATATTTGAATACAGACCTTTTCCTTGTAATGTCACAGGACACCAATGCATGTCAAAGGCTTTTTAACTCATCTGGGACATAATGCAAGAGTTTTCCGTGTCACAGAAAGTGTTACTGTGGCGCTCTTTTCTAGCTTTAGCCTGGGGTTGCCTCACCTGTTTGAAGATGTGGAATGAGGACTAGGATGGTCTCAGAAATGTCACCTGGAGCGATGTCTTCAATTAGTTCAAGCAAGCTGTGCAGGAGCTCATTTGGGCTGCAAGTCTAAACAATAGAGCAGGAATCAAAGAAGGTGCACAGAAATCATAGCTCGTTATAGAGATGATTATTTAGATGAGTTTGTACCTACCGTGATTAAATGTGTGATGGCAGCTTGGCAGTGATCAAAACTTTTCCCTCTTTCAAGCACGTCCTTTAGGAGAGGTGCGATGAGACCACAGCCCATAATCTTGATGAGCCCCTGAGTGCAAGGGAACAAAATCATATTTCACCAGTAGCAAGAGGAAGAGAGGAAGGCCTCTTCTCTTCTATTTGCATGTGCTGCTACCAAAAAAACAGACATTTGTGGGACATGTTTCTTTGCACTCCTATTTAACTGTTAGATACAGTATGATGGACTAATAAAACATTATCTGTGCCATCTTTGCAGGTTTGTATATTTCTAAGTTGATACAGTTTAGCTGCAGAGCATTTCACTGCTATAAAACTACATGCGTACAATCTTAATACAAGACACATCCTAAGAAAATGTGGATCTGACAAGAAAACAACAACATTGGCAGATGGGTTGCAAATTCCATCCAAGCCCTCTCTGAAATATTTGTTTTTTCACAATACAATCAATCGTCAATAGAATCTGATCTTCTGCAATATTTTATTTACTCAAGTTCTCAAAATCTTATATATGACAATTATTTAATACTGCTGGGTTAATCCTTCCGAAAACAAAACCACTGATTCACAGCCGTCCCCTGTGGCTCTGGTTTTTACTTGTCTCATCTCAGTCGTCTCGCAACCGGAAGGTCGAGGGTTCGATTCCCAGCTCCTTCAACCACACTCTAATGTGTTCTTGGGAAAGACACTTAACCCCAAGTTGCTCCTGCTGCTTCGTTAGCGGTGTATGAATGTGTATGAACAGATAAGTAAATACTGATGGACACTTTATGTAGCAGACTGTCCTTAGTGTGTGAATGTGTAGGTGTGACCTGCGTAAAAGTGCTTTGAGTAGTCAGAAGACTAGAAAAGCACAAAGTCCAGCATAGATGTCTGTTTCCTGAACAATAGTTTGACAAACTAAACCTGATATCAGCCTATCAGTGTTAAAAATGAACTCAATGTGGCACTGCTGTCTCTTTTTTCTTTTGTCTAGATGAAGAAAACTCTATTGTCATTCTAAAATAATTCAGAATATACGACCTCCCTGTCCTGTATAAAAGCATATTTCAGGATCTGCCTCCGGTCTTGTTCTCCCTTTTTCCTCTCTTCTCTTTTTTTGATAAATTCCCTGGTTTGTCTTCCATTTTTCTCTCCCCACTTATCTTTATCTTCTTCTTCTTCTTCATCATCACTTTCCAATTCTATATGCCAATTTTTTTATTTATTTTTTCAAAAAGCTACAAATTTGTTAACTCAAAAGTCATCTTCAAGCTTCTTCTGTGTTTCTGATAAACAGATTTTTCATAGTTTATCTAAATATACCAAAAGGAGACCTCGACCATATGTGATAACCTCAATGAGACATCCCTCTTGTCAATTATAACAAGAGCACAATCAATGCACTTGAGCCTATAGTGTGGTTCACTAGAAAGTTCAATGCCATGGATTTCTCATTTGTAATCATTCACTTTCATCCCTTGAGATTGTTAGAGAAAGCAAGAATTGACACGTGCTTCTAAAAGGACGTTACACACTACTGCATGACGCATGGAGAGAAGGGACAACCAAGGGCACTTAGAGGAGTGCCGTATTGAAGAGGGTTATCAGTGGAGCGAGAAATCTGACTGAATATCTGCTTGTTTCCTCCCCACACCTCCAGGTCAAGAGGCTGCAGCAGGCACAGAGTACAGGCTGCATGTTAATGTTTGGCATACAGAAAAGTGGCTGCTGTTCGCTTCAGTAGCTTATGTGGCTGTTGTTGCTCTGGGAATTTAGTGTTGCTGTGAATGTGCTTTTAGTGCTGTAGGACAGATTAACACTGTCAGTCTACTGTCACTCCATATCTGAGAGGTATGACTCGTACCAGGCAGTGTATTAGCTGATTTGCGTTTGTCAGTGTGTTGGTGTTGGAGGAGAAATACCTGGTTCTTCTCATCCTGAAGAAATGACAGTAGTTGTGCACTGTCACCATGAGTGAGACAAGCGGATCCAAATTCTTTGAACTTCTGATAGTCCTCCAGATCTAAATGTTCTCCCGGTGTATCTCTCTAAAAATGGAGAAAAAGGCAAAACAGCTTTTAGTCATTATCAGATGTGAGCAGATCTTAACTTCAGCATTGATAATGAGGACAAATATTGAAGTCAGTTTGATTTCTGACGTGTTTTCTCTTCTGTGATCATGATGAAGAGAATAGCTGAGCTCTCGGGTGCAGCTAATGGGGATCCGAACAAATGAAATCATTCCCCATAATCTCATGGTGACCATATTCCTCTGATGTCAGATGTAAAATGAAAAGCTCAGATGCTCTGATAAGGTTGTGCAGCTCTATTACAGGTTGCAAGAATATGATCAAATGCTTTCATTTCTTTATTAATCAGCATCCATACTTTAAATTACTAAAGACATCGAGCCATATTACAAGTTAAAACACAAATCTGATATTCTGTTGCAGCTAATGTTTGCATTTTTATTAGTTGTATTTATTTTACATACTTTATTAATCCCTGAGGGAAATTCTGGTTCACACTCTGTTATTGAGAGACATGCTTCTCACACAGGAAATACACACATGTACAAACAGGACCTGTGGACATGCATTAATGGAGAGGTGTCCGAGTGGGGTTGCTACAGGCTGCTATGCAGGGAGCGCGGGAAGTGACCTAGCACCTCTCCAGCCAGCAGACCAGCTTCAATATTTTGGTCTGCACTGGGACTTGAATCTGCGACCCTCCGGTTCCCAACACAAGTCCCTACAGACTGAGCTTCTAACCACTTACCAACTTAATTAACCACATGCTAGGAATTAACATCTCTCCTGTTGTGTTGTGCAAAACTTTGAAATGGTCATTTTAGCTAGGAACTGACTAACTGCTAACCTAAGCTGTCGTCTGGGAAACCAATGGGTTACTAAATATGTTGATGTGCTTTGAAATATATCTGGATGCCGAGCTGAAGTTTCTACAACCCTGTTTCCAAAAAAGTTGGGACTTCGTAAAAACATTATATAAAGTTGTTTTCATATATAAAAACAACTTGATTAGTAAAACATTGAATGCCCATATTTAATTTAGTATAGCACAAAGACAACTTATCGGATGTTGAAACTGAGGAGGATGTTTTTGGAAATGTATGCAGTGGTGATTCTGGAGTCTGTTGGTGAAAATTCACGGGGGGGGGGGGCTTCAACCAGCGTATATCACCATCATGTTTTAAATAATCTGACACCAACAAACTAACAAAATAGAGAAATGCAAACTTTTTCTTTTTTTTCCCAAAATGTACATTATTATTATTTTCACCAAATAAAAACCATTGAAAACAGTTTCATTTTAAAATATGAATCTGAAGAACAATAAAAATGTCAAAGATCAAATACCATTGTCTCCCCCTCATCTTTAGGGCTGGACTAACAACATTCAGAACATTTTTAGCTACTGCTGTGGTTTGGAGTTTGTCGGCCCTTGAGGGCCCCCGACTAGCCTGAGGCCCCAAGCAGTTGCCTGCCTTGCCTGTTGACGAGCAGCGCCTCTGATTATATGTCCATTTTTAAACGTGATGCCACGAACACCTTTCAAAAAAGTAGGGACACGTTTACCTCTCAGTTGCATCACCTTTTCTTTAAACAACACTCTAAGCCTTAGAGTCTAAGGAGACCAAATGCTCTTATTTTGAAAGTGAAACAAGGTTGTATAGTTATTGTCTTATAAGCTGCCGATCAATCAGGAAGTAGTAAAATGATTTTTAAGAAATTGTTAGATATCGTAGGTATATTTGACGTGCTATAAGAACTCAGCTGTGCAACGTATTCAACGTATTCAACTTGATAAAATTACTTGGAACAAGTGGGTGACCAAATCTCTCAAGGATGACCATGCAGCCATCCACACAGTGATCCATAGGGGATCACTAGATGGTTTCATGTTTAATAGGCAGTGGCCTTCACAGTCATCAGATCTCATCTCAAACACCCATGGGAGATTCTGGACAAAAGTGTGAGCGAGCCCTCTCTACCACCATCATCTGAACACCGAGCGAGGGAATAACTCTTTAGACCATCTCTTAAGTAGACTCTAGAGACTTAGCATAAATGACAAGACCCAATGCTAACCCGCACTGAGACATTTAATGTTGTCGGAGATAAGTGAGGGAAATAGATGAGTATTTTTTAAGAATGCTAAAAACGATGCATTTGAACACATCCCCTAACTTAACAAGATCAATAATTAGAAAAGTGAAAATGCATATTAATGCCTCAGCTAAATGGTATTGCAGTGAACTCTGTTGACTTACCCATCTCTGGATGATGACATTCACCTGTTCTTCATTCATCATGCGTATTACCTCAGCTCCTCATCACAGACAATCCTCTTATCAGTATGTCTTTATTTTCAACAGCAGCCAGTATCAAAATGATCCGATGTGTAGCTTTTACAGTGTCTCAGGAGAGAGAGAGAGAGAGAGAGACTCTGTTTGTAAGGAACCCTGACATAAACCTCTTATCTCCCTTTGTGCCTGACGTGTAATAGGATTAAACCAGAGCACTCGTGTGTGTGTGTGTGTGTGTGTGTGTGTGTGTGTGTGTGTGTGTGTGTGTGTGTGTGTGTGTGTGTGTGTGTGTGTGTGGTCACAGAAATTGTGGAAGTGTCTGGAAGGATCCAGTCGAATTACACTAACAGTCCTGATACAGAAATAGTGCAGAGTTTGTCACACTTTGGAAGGACCCTGAATACAGTATATAAACCTCCCACTCACACATCCACTCATTAAAGTATTTACCTAACTACCTTTCTGTAGGTTTGTGAATTAAGTTTCTGTTTTAAATAGCAGTTAAGGGCTGTTAGCATTAACTAGTTAATCGCCATAAATTTAAGTCAGAAATAAATGCAATTGTTTTTTTTTTTATCGTGATTAATCTCATGCTATTCTGTGCTCTGCTCCCCGTGGATAAGCCTCCTCGGTGTCTCCCTGTAGTCACAGTGATGGAAAAGAACGACACTGCTGCGGCTTTACATTTCATTTAAAAAAACTCTCAGACAGCTCAGCTGACGAGTCCAAAGTAATATCCACCTTGTGACATCTAACATTTACCTTTAGCTGTTTCATAAATGTATTGATCTGTAATGAGTTCCTTTCTCTTTGGTTAAGGTAATACCATAACCTTTAATGTACCAGAGGGTCCTTAAATTCTTTCAAAATAAAAGCAGGGTTGAACTCAAACAGCGAGTCAAGTACTCTCAGCTTAAGACAGCACAAAAATTCAAAATAAAAGCAGTTTTATTTTTAAATACAAAATAATGGAATTTTAAACATGCAATTAATCACGATTAACTATTGAAATTTAGTGATTAATCGTGATTAAACATTTTCATCATTTGACAGCCCTAGTTAAAATGCATTATGTTAATACACGTGCGATGATACAGAAAATCTGTACTTTTCATCATGTTTCTAAAAGTCTACATTACACCCTGCTCCCATGTCAAATATTACTGTAGAATGAAGCTGTTGTGTAACGCAGGAGGCTTTCAAGGTGAATACCTTTTTTTAAGTTACAGCACAAATCAATTGAACTTTCCATGACTGTGTATCCTCCTTCTAAAAATGTCTGCCCAATAATTCACCAATATCATCCTCAAATATGCTCTTCTGGCTCTAGAAGAGTTTTACAATGTTGTGGTGTTTTACTGTGTATTTGGGGCGGCAGTAGCTCAGTCTGTAGGGAACTGGTTTGGGAACTGGGGGGTCTCATGGTCCAAGTATGGAAATTGGTCTGGTAGTTGGAGAGGTGCCTGTTCACTTCCTGAGCACTGCTGAGGTGCCCCTGAGCAAGGCACCGAACCCCCCCACCAGCTCAGGAGTGTTCTCTGTAGGCAGCCCCCTCACTCTGACATCTCTCCATGACTGCCTGTCCATCGGATCCTGTTTTACATGTGTGTGTATTTCAGCCTGTGTGTGTGTTTAGCATGTTCAACAACAGAGTGTCAAATTAAATTTCCCCTCGCAGGATTAATAAAGTATCTCTTCTTTCTTTGTGTATATTTCAGACACTCTTCAAGTTTGCAGGAGTTTATTTTAATACTGTGCAGAAATGAAAGGTAAACAATTAAAGCTATTTAAAGCTTCTAAAGTGACATTCAGTCATTTATAATGTTTATAAGATAAAGCAAAACCTAAAATGCTGTGCTGTTAAATCTGAAGGTTGACATGTTTTTGCAGACTGTTTGTGGAGAGGTATTAGTCAAGACATGGTAATTTGGCTTTTGTAGTTTGTGGTGTAATAATATTTTGTTTAAATAAGTGGATTTTGCTCTGAAAACCAGTAAAACTACAGCTCCTTTTCTCATGACAGGTGAACCTTTTATTTAACCTTCTACAACAGGAGATGTACCGATTGAGCCTCATTGTGATTTGACATTATATTCGACAAATAAATCCACCAGTGTCCCGTGCTGGGTGCTCCTGCTTTTCTATATAATTAAATGAAAAAAGCGTGTTGTATAGAGAGGCAAAAGGATTAAGTATACCTTTCCATGATTGCTTAATGACAACACACAAAGGCTTCAAAAGGCAGGGATCATCTTTTCCCCTCCAGCGATGGTCTCTCTGTGTGAGCAGCACAATAGACGTACTACCACTGATTTCCTGCTCCTGTCAGACAGCTTCAGTACAAGAGCAGCTCAAGTCCTGATTTTACATGAATAGGGAGAGAAGCGTGTTTGAACGGGTCGGATTTAGCCGACATCTGCCGCTCTGGTTTGCTCTCTGTATTGCTCTGCGGTGAAAGCATTAGACAAAAGCCACAAAGCAAACACAGTTCAGACGGCTGCTCACAGCACGTTTGTCACTGATTTTGTCTTTGGTAATTGTGAGCTGATGAGGTTTTGTTTTGACAGCGGTTCCTGTGTGCAGGAAATCAAGGACCAGTATGTGTTGACGATACCGCATTTGTCTTCTTATGATTTATCTTTGCCACGTCCGATCAAATTGATGATTTTGTTCCAGTGCCATTTATTTTATTTGTATTTTGTTCCAGTTATTATACAGGAAAAGATTAAAGGTAACACTACAAAAGTTACAGTTAAACAGGCCTGACTCAGCTATTTAGAGCATGCAGGTTCCTTCTCTGCAGCACTCATAAACAAGTATCACATCAGACGAATGACACAACAAACAATCAGACATAACAGCAACACAGACAATGGGGGGGGGGGGGGGGGGGGGAATAACTGAAATTTATATATATTTGTTAAATCAGTGATCACAAGTTTGTCCATTCATCAGGTGGGGTTAATATGCCTGATTAAAATGCATCACTGAGGTCGTTGTCCTGATATAATGTGGGACCTCATTCCAGATTTTAATGTATGTATGAAAGAACGACCTCTGACCTCTGACCTGAGCTGTTTCTGTAGTACTGGGATTAATGCTTGCAAGAGTGATCTAGTGATGCGTTCCTGACTTGAGTTGGATAGAGCACTAAGTCCTGGAGACGAGTTGTTGTTATGGATCTGATTGTGAAACTTCATGGCGTGAATGTTTGTATAATTCTGAAAAGTCGTGGCGTTACAGCGAGAAAGTGCAGTTCAATGATGAGTGTAAGGTGGGAGATTTCCATGAATCTTATGAGCTCTATTATTCAGTCTAGCTATAGGTTCAATATTTTCTTTTGTAGTAAGAGACCAGATTTGAGAGACAGGAGGATATTGCTGAAAGAATTATTGCATGTAGGTATGTTTCAGAGACTGTATTGGTGACATATGATCTGATCCAAACAAACAGTTTCTGGTTCAGCTTCTTAGTTTAGATGTGAATGTGATTTTGATAACGAAGATGCGGATCAAGGAGTTACACCAAGATTTTTTTAAGTGTCTGATAAAGTTCTTCAATTCAATTCAAATAACTTTCATTATCTGTTAGGAAAAAAAGCACTCAGCTCACATGAATGACAGCACACATCACGAATCAACCTCCAAAGTGCAAGAGTGAAGCTTGTAAGCCAGCAAATGATGAGAAATCTGTGGTTGTTGAAGAAGACCTTTAAAGGCTTCAGACTTTCTTGTAAAAAAAAAACCTACCGTTTTTGTAAAATAAAAAAGAAATTTTAGACATCAATCATTAACCTACAAACTCTTTTAAACATCTTTTGAGTTCAAATCAAACAGGTTTGGACTCTAAGTTTTCACCAAATGAACACTGTTTTCTTAAATGAAATGAAAACTCTGTGCTTTGATGTTTTGGGATACAAAATACTGATATATCGGAAAATAAGTCAAAATAAGGTGAGCTTAAGAAGAAGAAGAACTTTACTATATAAGCATACTTAGCCTACTTTTGATTGTGTTGATGTTTTATTAATCATGAAGAATCTCAATGCTCTGCTGAGTGAGTGAAGGTAGTTCTGACTTTCTAACTGAGGAGGGCGCTGTTTGTCTGGAGAGAGCCAGTGGATTAAACACCTTAATACCGAGGCAGTGGTGTCAGAAATGTTGTGATTTTAAATGATTTTAAATTTCCTAAACTGGATAAAAGTATTTAAAAAAATACCATAATGTTGCTAAACATAATCCATTACAAGTATTAGTGTTTTTCTCTAAGTGTAACTTTGAATGCTGTATGTAATCTGCTTTTACTCAGCATCATTTTTTTAAATTATAACAAAAACAAAGACTGAAAAAAGTTGATTGGTTGACAGAAGTATGTGAAACTACCTTTTTTTTGCCACAATATCAAAAGTAGTGCAGTAAAGGATAAAGTAGCATAATAAACAAGCAATTATTTTAAATTCTTAAATTCTTTCTCAGCTTTCATACTTTTCCCTCTTTGGATGAAGGTCGGGGTCTAATGACCGTCCTTTCTCAGCACTTTGGTGCAGTCAGATGAAGCTCAAGCTAGTTATTAGCTAGCCTCTGTGTAATTGTTGCCAGTTTAGCTGTAAAGAAACAATTTGTTTTGGATTTATTTGGATTCTGGAGAAACATGTTGCAAACACAGGAGTTATGTAAAACATGAAGAACAGCAGATAGACGTAAAAACTGTGAGTTAAAGCTCATATGCACTCTTTCAATGTTGGCTACTACTGTAATCACTCTTCATATTGTTATCACAGTAATGAACAATTTTATTGCACATCCCAGTTTGCCTTTACTGGATGGGAAAGCTGTAGAGACAGGACATGTTGGGAAGAGAGAGAGGGGATGACATGCAGAAAACCCTCATTCTCAGCAACGAGGACTACAGCCTCTAAACATGGGGCGCACGATATACAGTACTCGGCAATCGGCGCTCCCATTATAGCTTAATTTCAGTATTTTGTCAGGATCCTTCAGATCTTGTAATCAAATGGCGTACTACAGCTACTGATGTCAAATGCTTCCTGTATCATGGTGTCAGGAGATAAAATATCACCCTGTGTAATCTGATACATCATCTGCAGCAATTTAATCTTAGTGGTACGAGCACATTTATTTGGTAGCCCCCCATCAAAGTATCAATTTCCATAAATGAATATCCTGAGCAATCTTCAGGTCAGGTGGAGCTACTGTATGACAGGCTGTGTACTGTCTAGGCATGTGGGGAGCGGCCTGCAGTGTTCAGAGGCCGACGTGTATCTCAGGTCACTGATATCACATATCCATTTATATTTAATTTGATGGACCACAACAACACAGTTGCTTCACAAGGTGTTCAGAGGACAGCCTTGTGTGAGTTCCAGCTCGTCTGGAGGACTTTATTATCATGTCTTTAAAGGGGGCATAGTATGCATTTTTGTGGTTTATTCCATGTTGAAATATTCTGATATGTTCTTCAGCATTTGGTTTTCTTTGAAAGAAAACGCAGTGATAAAAAAAGACTGACTGTATCATTTCAGCCATGCAGCAGCAGATAGTGCAGTATTTATAAAGCAGTCTAGTATACAAACAGGCAGCGGTCCTATGAGAGCGAGATAAAGCCTCTCCATTTTCCCTTTCCATCCCATATTTCCTCGGTGACCTCTTAGAGAGCAAGAGGGTCTAAGTGAACTATTTATCCAGTCAGCGTCCCCCTGAGGCCTCTTCAGACCGCTGCAAGCTCTCCTGTCTGCCCAAAACCTCCCCAGGCCCCGCTGCGCTTGTCAAAGAAAAGCTGCCATGTTTAAGGCCTCTCTCTCGGGTGCTGCTCCAGCTTCACTGCTGCTGCTCACATGAATTTGATTTTAAGATATTTTTTTTATGCAGTTCAGATTTGCTTTTGTGATTCCTGCTTTAATGTTTAAATCGTTATAAGAATGAACTCAAGTCAGTCTTTTTCTTATGACACCTCAGTGATAACCAGCCAAAAGCAAGGGACAGTTAATTTAAACCAAAAACTTTGATGGAAAAGTAGAAATACTGGATATTATTTCATCCTTCATGCAAAGCTCCCAGAAGTTGTTGAAAGAAGTATCCTGATAACAACCCCAGAATTATTGCAGAGTTATGGCGTACATCTAAATACTTCAAGTACCTCAAACTGAACTTCAGATGGGTCTTGGGTAAACTTCATTTCCCTAGGATTTCATTGTTTTCATACATGCAAAGATCTATTCGTACTAAATGTTCCAAGGAGAGAAAGGGGACGGCTGTGGCTCAGATGGTAGACTCGGTCGTCTCAACCGAAAGGTTGGGAGTTCGATCCCCAGCTCCTGCAGCTACATGTCTGATGTGGCTGCAGGACAGCTGCTCACACTGCTTCGTCTGCAGCGTATTAATGTGTATGGATGGGATTAGTTCATACTGATGGTCACTTAACATAGCAGCCTCTGCCATCAGTGTGTGAATGTGTAGGTGTGACCTGCGGTGTAAAAGCGCTTGAGTAGTCTAGAAAAGTGTTATACAAGCTCAAGTCAAGGGATGCCCGACACACTGCACGATGCTTGTGAATCGAGTAGATTTGGTGATTTTTGCACACACTTTATTGTACCAACCCCAGCTTCCTCTTTTTGTTAAGGAGTATGGTTATTACTGTGCAAACCTCACAGCCTTTCTCTGTCTCTGAGCCCTCTGTACTGCATGTAGTAATGACTCAGATAAGAATCAGGATCAGCATTAGTGGTGAGGTACATGTGCACATACAAGGAGTTTACTGAAGCCCTGTAATATTAGTGTCCTTGTCTCCTCAGCATTGTTGTTGTCCCATTTATTAAAATACAGTCTGTTAATGTCTTGTTTCAGTAATGTATTTTAACAGAAAATTCCTTACACCAACAAAATAATATTTTGGATCAAACTTTGGGGCCAGTAGTGATAGCAGTAATCTCATAAGATACGTCATAACTTCAGCAGGAAAACTAAAGTATTAAACGATCTGAATGTGTAGATCTCAGCAGATAAGATGGAAACTTGCGTCCTACAGATGTGAAAGACAATTTACAATAGGCTTTGTTGTCTTTTCCTTCTTTTCCTTTATGCGGGTCAAGAAGTGGAGTAATAGAAGTATAATATCTTTGGGGGAGAGGGATACTGTGGTGATCTTGGAGCTAATGGAAAGGGTTGCCTCACCAGGGAAAATCGTGACCTTGGCCCCTTTTTGTAAAAGCTTTGCCCCTGATGCAAACAATTGCAGGGAGGGGCTGTGCGGCTGCAGTGTGAGAGTGTGTGAGCGTGTTTTGTTAGCATTTGTTTGTGATCTGGCAAAAGGCTGTTGCGGTAATGTAGTCCAGTCTTCTTCACATCTTTCAACATGGCATAAAGCTGCTTTATCCACCGGTGTGCTGCGAGGTGAAAGCTCCCAAGGTGAGACAAAGGCTCAGACCGAACGCTTCAGCCCTGCCTGAGCTGCTGCTGCGTCTGGTTCGGGTGAGCCGCTGGGAGAAGTGCATCAACAAATCCATACCGCCCGCACCAGACAGACCTCACTGTCACCTGCTCAACCTTTTGTAAATCGGCATTTTGATGACAATTCCCTGTGTCGAGTTGTTCCCAATCAATACACACAGAGCGGACGCCTTAATAGACACAGATAACTGCTGCTTGCCTGCTGTATCTCTGGGATGTGGAGACTGACACCCTGTCTTACTCTGATCAATAATTGGTGTGTGGCGTGGTGCACACGCTCAGCCCTGCCCACTCTGCTATCACACACGGGGGCTTGGTTTCCCCCAGCAGCGGGTTAAAACTGCCCAGCAACTCCCCAAGGTGGATGAATCGGAGATGTTACATGTGAACTGGCTGTCAAAACGATTCTGTCATCTCCCCTTCTCTCCGGTGTTTAAAGATGCTGACACACTGTGTTTGGGGTACCAATGTCTTGTTGGAAGTGATGGAGGCTTTTAGCCTTTTTTTTTTTTTCTTGACTTCCCTTTATCCGTTTAAGAGTTCACTCGAGTGTTTACAATTTGTATTTCACCTGCCACAGACGTCTCCTGGCACTTTCTGCCCTCTTAGGCCTCCACTCAGGTCATGTGATCCAAATCCTTCTCTGAATTTACAAACTTCCCTCTGAATCTTTTCTCACTCTGCTAGTTTTCTTTCTTGTTTTTAAAAATGACTTCACCTTTTATCATAATAAATATAATAAATCAGGTAAATGAATCCTGATAACTATGTTACATTAAAACATACAGAAAAATCAACAATGATAAATACAATGGGATTACATTTCACACACCGAGGGGTCCCTGGTTTCTGAAATGGGGGCATAAAAAGCCCAAAAATAAACATTTAAAAATAATTATAATTTCACACAATTCTTTCTTTTCAAAGGATGTAATCATTTTTTAAATCTTTAGACTGTTTTTCACAACCTCTTTTCTTTTTAAAGGGATCTAAAAGCAGTGACACATTTAGGGAACTACATGTCATGAGGTCGGTTCTCGTAGAGTTTTTTGGTCCATCATAGAAGACCCTGAGGTTGTAGTGGATTGGTACATCTTTGCTATAATAAGGTGCCTGTAAATTAAAACTGCAGAAAAAGGAGCACACTCCAACGGTAACAAATCTTCAGGTGCACGATCGCGAAAAGATTTTAAGAAACACTCAAAGTCCTTTAAGGTTTTAAGATGTTGGTAGAGTAACAGCATACAGATCAACAACAGGCGGGTTTCAGTACAAAGCCTTCATCAGCGTTGCAAAGAGGGGGAAAGTATGTGTGCTGAGTGTGAACACTGATGAAGAAGGCTTTGTGCTGAAACATGTCCGTAGTTGATCTGTACACTGCTGCTCTACCCACATTAAAAAAGGGCTTTGAGTGTGCTGACCTTTCTGTTGTTTACCTGTAAATTAAAAGCCTTTAACGTCAAGTTTAAAATGTATTTTTTTTAATCAATAGCTAATGCAAAAGGACAAAAATCTTTACACATGATCCCTTTATATCTTTATGACTGTTGATAATTCTTCAGCAGCATTTTGGAGCATTTGAATGTGATAGAGTCTATCCTGAGTAATTACTGAAAAGAGAGTCTTATCGATAAGTACAAGGCTGGATTTAGGCAGGAAGAATGATTTCACATTTTAGATTAATTTTAACACATAGAAACGTGACCGGGGGTCATCAGTGGCGTAGTGGTTAGTGCGCTAACCCCATGTACGGACGCTGTGGTCCTTCAAGCGGGCGACCCGGGTTCGAATCAGACCCTTTGCTGCTTTCCCGCATGCTGTTCTCCAGTGTCTCTCTCCCAGATTTCCCACTCTATAAACTGTCCTATCTCTACAATAAAGGCACAAAATGCCCCAAAATAAATCTTTAAAAACAGACTTAACACCATTCTTTTCCTTTTTTTATTCCAACAAATGAAAGAGTCAAATCAAAGCCCCACATTTCTTTCAAAAGAGTACTAAGTTTGCTTATTATTAAGATCTGTGATTGCACAATGTGTGACTTATAGAATGAGTGGTAAAAAAGATAAGAAGTTTTAGAAAATTCATCACGTACAGCAATTGATCACAGGCCGGCAAGAGTGTATTTTTGATGCAGCTTATCTTTAGATTGACTTTATTCATCAGCGGGTGATGGCGGTGAGTACAAATACAGCAGTGCGTAGAGAAGGCCAGATCAGATTCAGCTTGGGGTCATTAATGTTTCAGAGGATGCCAGAGGGAGAATGAGAGAGTCTCCATTTCCTTTGGCTGTGGCTTTATCACTCTGGATCCCAGCGTGTGCAGCGTCTTTTGTGAAAGTGTCTCGTCTCTGGTGGGTTGATTGTTAACAAACTGGCCTGGGATGAAAAAGAATGGGAGATATTGGGTTAGGCAAAGCTTTTAATGATTGGATGTTACCCTTTCACTTTGAGAGAAAGAGCCTTTAATTCATAAAAGAATAGAATTTAAAACACCCTTTCCTCCTGCAGGATTGTTCAACAATGACTACATATTAGTATTTGTTTTTACCCTGTTTCCCACTCCATCTTTCCCATTCACAGCCCAGTGTGGACCTCTGGGCCTGTGGAAGTACTTACCATCCTATTCGTCTCTGCTGAGATCCCCACCATTGCATTACTCTGCTTTGATCCTGCTGCAGTCTGACACATGACCACACAGACCCCTGAATGGGCATTAGTGCAGGCTTCAGCAAACCCAACATCTGTGCCTCCCAGCACTGCCACTGCTCAAATCATTCATTAAATCAGAACACAAAAAGTAACTTTACTTGAATGCCTCAGCATAAATATTTGATCATGGCTGAGAATAAATCTTTGTCATTTTGTACTCCTTCCTCCGGCTGCGGGCTCCTCTTATAGATCCTTCCTCGCCTCGGTCTCCCTCTCTCCCTCTCTCTCTCTCTCTCTCTCTCTCTCTCTCCCTCTCTCCCTCACTCTCTCTCGCTTTGCTGTTTGGATACAGGCGCGTGCTTGGCTTGGTCATTTGTGAAATGGATCTTATGAATTTTTCAGAAAGATTCATAGCTGCAATCAGGCCTGGTTAAGAAGATGACTGTATCACAGAGTAACATCTTGTGCTGCCATGCTCAATCACAAATCATTTACTGTTTGCAGATAATCTATGCACAGAGAGGTTTTGTGTGTTCATTTGACAGAGGTACTAACACATCCCTCTGTTATAACTACGTGATTAACATTTTAGGTACACAACAGGGGTGGTGGATGTCATGTACATGGTGAAGTTTTTCATGCAGAGTTACGTTTAAAGTGTTTGTCAAACTGAAAACATCTCTTAAAAGTAGGATTATTGACAAATTATTTATAGTGTTTGCATACATGTATTTATTTAACTGCTTAAAGTCAGTAAATGAAGAAAATTAAGGTTTCAAGGACAGGAGCTTTTTGGATACAAGGAAAGATCACACAGCTAAAAACAGGAGAGGTCAGACTTGTGTTCTGCTTTGTGTTCAATAAGTCATGACTAAAAACTTTCTAGGCACACTGCCTTGTGAAAATAAAAAAGCCTTTGGGCTAGACGTCTGCGTGTTTCATCTTCATCAGGGCACGTTAAAAATCAGGTGTCAGCTCCCACATAAACAGATCAGCAGTGAGTAACTGTCCCAGGTGTGTCTGAGAGGGTGGGCGTGTACATCATCAGGTGAATAACATCAAGCAATCAGCATGTAATAGTTCATTATAAGCACCTCCACTTTACTGGAGTAAAGTTACTCTTAAGATGTTTTTAAGGTGTTTTCTACACCGCTGTTCACTTGTCCTACACCAACTTAAACTACCTGTGTCACTCTTAAAATACATTTACTATACCATTGCATCCAGCTCACATCTCCGAGGAGCTGAACACACTTCGAAAAACATGGATTTCATATTTGTATTGATTAAAGTGACTTTGTCGGGGTTACATCGTGCCCCATGTAACGAGGCTTTAGACCTCCAAGCGGATGGCCCGGGTTCGCGTCTGACCAAAGCCTCCTTCCCCCCATGTCATGTCCGCCTCTCTCCCCCTGATTTTCTACTCCATCTACTGTCCTCTCAAAAATTCTTCTTTGATTTAATATTGTAAATAAATATATATGAATATAGATCAAATATGAAAACATTGTTCTCTATTAAGTGAGTAAGTGACTTTGAAGCATTTTTGCAGAATCTCCCACAGTTTCATCGTATGTGCTGTTATTCTAATGGTAAGTAAGTGATATCTAAAGGTATTTGTAAGTACCATGTTTGAGAGGTATAAACATGGCAAATGTTAAAGGTCACATATTATGCAAAATACAATTTACCATGTGTTTCAAACACTAATATGTGTTCCTAGTCTGTCTACAAACCCCCCAATTATAAGAAAAGTCCATCCTCTCCGTCTTTTGCCTGCTCCACTTTTCAGAAAAGGTGTAATCAAACAGGCCGTTTGGAGATTTTCCCTTCATGACATCACAAAGGGCAGTAACCCCTCTCCAGGTGGGTGACACTCCCACAGCTAGGTGTTTGTTCTGTCCTCTGAGTCTGCCACCGTTAACAATCAGGCATATTGCAAGAAAGCCCGCTCTCTCTCAGGGGGGCGTGGTCAGACACAGCTCATTTGCATTTAAATCCACAGACACAGAAACGGCCTGTTCTGAGCAGAGCTGAAAAAGAGGGGTTTATAGGCATGATCAAATACAGAATCAGAGGGGATTTAGAACAAGAAACTTCACAGACATATATTGGGGAGCTCTGAGACTTATTTAAACTGGTTGAAAAAGAGGAGACTAAATCTGAGGGCTTAAGACACATTTTCATTATTATCTCTTTTTTTTATCTCCAGCTTTCACAGTGTGGCCGCTAGTCTTTACTGGACAATGGACATCAAGTCTTTTCCCCACAAAAAAGCAATGATTTGTGCATCTATCTTACAGCTTTACACTCCACACATCAATATCTAAGCGATGTTAAAACCTTTTACAAGTGAACAAGAGTATCAGCTGCATGCTAAAAGGATATAGAGCTCTCTTTCCTGTCAAGATTTTCTTTTCCACGCATTTTCTTTCCCCCGAAGAAAAGAGAATCTTTTGTTTTCAAGCCTTTTAGTCGGAGTGGATCCTTTTAATGTCACCTTAAGGATTCATGTGTTGTCATGTAGACATGACTGCATTTAAAAGGATGAAACCAGGCCAACAAGGTGAGAGCTCAGTGTAGGAGCAGAAGGGGTAAAAGAGGTGAACACAGGTCTTTTTTTTTTTACAGTTATACAATATGAAATGATATGTGTAAATCCACACAGAGAGAGCAGGTGACTGTGACACCGATACAAGTTCAGACTGAGCAGCGGCAGAGCTGCCTTTTTGTTCCTGAGTGACAGCTCACATCCAAATCGTCTAGTGATATGTAATGCTTAATGAACCAGATAAACATGTCTTTAAATGAGCGGACAGCCCTACCGACCCCCTCCCTTTTATCAAACCTGTGGGTCCCCCATCCCAGCCAGCCCCCACACACCACCACCAGCCCCCATGGGCTCATGCTGTTCAGGGCCAGGGACCCTCAGAACAGATCCTGGCTAATGGAAAGCTTTCAAGGCGGCCGGAGAATATGTCGGCTCTCATTTGGACTTCCTTATGTCACTGGTGTGTGTGTGTGTGTGTGTGTGTGTGTGTGTGTGTGTGTGTGTGTGTGTGTGTGTGTTTGTGTGTGTGCGTGTGTGGTCATGGCTGTAGAATCACACACAAACACCTTGGGACATGCCATTATAAACAGGCCTGAAAACTGAAAACAACAACACCATCCACACCCACAACCAAACACACACACACACGCACATTTACACCAACATTACTATTCTGAGCTGTAGAAGTCATTATGATAACCTTGATTTATAGGACAGTTTGATTTGCAAAATCAAGCCTTAAAAAAAAAGTTGAAAAAATGAAATACAATGCAAAACTTAAAACCCATCGGAGTAAAAAAAAAAGAGGAAGACAAGGTATTTATAGGTTTTGAGGTTTGATTTGATACAAGTTTGTTTTGGTTCTATATCTGTGAATTATTTAAACTTTCAGTATTTATAAAGATGTCAAGTTTTGGTGAATGGTAAATATAGATGTGTACTTGTATAGCCCTTCTCTAGTCTTCTGACTAGTCAAGTGCTTTTACACCACATGGCACACCACACACTGATGGCAGAGGCTGCTTTGTAAATCTGTTGTAACTGATTTGTAATCAGTATTAACTAATCCTATTATACATCCAAACATCAATGTTAATGCCATCAGGAGCAATTTGGAGCTCAATGTTTTGCCCATGGACACTTCAACATGAGCTTGGACACAAACCACCAATCTTCTGATTAAAAGAAGACTCGACTACAACCGCCCCATTTGAAAGTAATTTCTTAAATGATCAGCCAGCAGCCGGCTTAGAGATGCAGAAACAAACAGAATGTCATCAGAAATCTGATTTGTAGTTCAAAGTCTTGCAGCAGCGTTTTCACAATCAGCAGCCAGAAGGTTTTTTGATCAATGCATACAATACATACAATACATACAATACTTTATTGTCCCCCAGGGGGAAATTTGTTCTCACAGCTTTGCACGGTTGGTACACATGAAGAAAACATATCAAGGTGATGAAAACTGCATTAATAAGAAGTTAAAACAGGGTGTGCTTGTGTGTTTCAGTGAAGTAAAATTCAATTGTAGGTTTTATCTTTGCTTTGTCAAACTAAGAAAAAGAGCAATGTTTATTAACTTTTTATCATTTAAGTCAAATAAATTAAAACTGGGATTTATTGATGGACTAGCGACCAGTCCAGGGTGTAACCCTGCCTCTCACCCGATGACAGCTTGGATCGGCTCCATCGATAATGGATGGATTTATTGTACTTGGCAGGACCTGGTCAGGAATAAGTTGTAAGTTTTGTTTTTTAAATTGTTTTACCATCCAGTCTGTAACGTCAGCTGATAGTTCTGTAATAAAATCAGCATAGATACAGCTACTTGATATCATAAATGAAATAAAATGTTTTCTCAGTAGAAACTAGGACTTTGTGTGACCTAGAATATTTTTCTGTCAAATCAGATTTGGCTTTTTTTTTTTTTTAAACATACTTTGACTAGTTGTTCCTTTTTTATGAAACGTGTCCATAATTCAATTACCAAAGGTCGAGGTACGACTTATACCATTCACCCAAGAGACATTGAAAAGTTATCCTGAGATCATTGACAAAAATAATTCCTAAAAAAGATGATTTGAAAATCTCTGAAACAACATAAAAGTCTTAAGCATAAGTCTCACTCTAAAGTCTTAAAGTCAGTTCGGTGTGTAAAAACGATGGAGGGGAGGCTCAGTGAAGGCGCAGCTGAGCAGAAAGCTTGTCAGCCCAAACAGGCCGTCTCTCCCCACACGTGTTCAGCCTGTCAGCTGCCTCGCTGATGTCTCTTGTTATTATTTTCCTCTCATTCTGCTGCCTTTTCTTTGCAGAGTCATGAATAATTTGTGTCTACGCCTTGTTGCTCGATGACAGCTGTGCAGTTGGTTTGCAGTCTGTTTTTCAGATCAGGTGAATAATGAATAAGCCTCTTGCAACAAAAGAGCTGTGTCCTATATGAGCCCTGCCTCACTTCATCTGTCCCAGCTTAGCTTGGCGTGTCAACCACTGGGGAGGGGGGGGGGGGGACAGGTGAGCAGGAAAGTCTCTGTGACGCTGAAAGTATCCTGACTGAAACATGTATGCAGAATGTATGAAAACAGTTTAATTTGTATCTTTCAAGAACTTCTCCGCAGCGTTTCTTGTGTTTGAGCAGATTAATCAGCGTTTTTCTCTGAAGCAGCACAAATCCTTCCTCTCTCTCTCTCTCTCTGTCTCTTAGCTTATCTCTCTTTATAACTCGTCAAACCTGTGTGAAATCTGCTGAACAGAGCGGGAGAGCAAATACCACATTATTATTACAATATACACAACAGGTCTGCATGCCCTCAGGGAAATAATCACATTTGGCCTCTCTTCATAGAGCCATCCCTTTCTTCTCTCCTATAAAAAGTTGATGAGCAGTGAGCATCTAAACATTCACCTGATGCTTCTGAGTCTAAACATGGATACTTGTCTTTTGCAGGGGTGTGATCCTGTCCCTTTTATTTACTATCTCTATCGCTCTGGATGTTCTATTTAGATTCTCTCCATAATACCACATTTGTAAATCAGGAGATGGACTATTGCAGCCTGCTGACCTGTCTTAACATCCCACCTACTGTGTTTTTCTCATAGACAAATAAAACAAGTAATTATTACTGGATGAAGCCTGAGTGACGTCACCTATCTGTTGCTGTAGGCGGCTGTGAAATCCCATCGATGGCGGTCACCATGCTGAAAATCCTGTCTCAGCCTAACTTTCAGACAACCTAACGACATGCTGAGAGCTGGAGCTGAGGCGGCTTTTAAGCCTCTTGACAAACTGTCAATCAGGTCAGCTACGTGTCTTATTGTAAATAACTCCTACCCTTCATAAAATCAAAACGGATGAGTTGTAAAAAATGCACTTCCCATATAGTGTGTGCCGATCAAGACCTAATCAGACCTATTTAATTTGTTTTAACCAGGTTGTAAACGTGTTATTTTTCTGCTGTACTAGCAGGTTTTTTTTTTAATGGATGTGTATGTGATTTCCGGGGTTCCTGGAGCCAGCCTCAAGTGGACACTCGACGAACTGCAGGACTTTTCATGTCCAGTTTGGCTTAATTTTTCTACACCGGTGGTCGCTGCATGGTTTATCATTTCAAGAAATGCTTTTCTTAACATGAAAAAAAAAAAAAAAAAAAAAAAGCCAATTATGTAGAGAGGGAGCTATGGGGCGATACAGCAAAGTAATATAATCATGATTTTTTTTTTCCGTATTCAGCAGTATTGTTTTTTTGATCATGTTCTGTTATTTGATAATGCTGACAGTTTGCAAATATCCTGATGATGACAGAGACCTGAAAAAACCAGATGGTTCAGTTAAACTTCACAATGTAGCTTTTTAACCTGCTCTAACCATAGACTGTAAATAGGCTCTAACATTGTCTGTCAGACATTTTCAGTCTTTTTATATAAGTTTTTACTGTAAAGAGAATCACGGACAGAATTAAAGATCGAATAATGCCCTTCCAAAAATAAAAAAACAACATTTTTTTCCTACAACATCTCTATGCAGACACAGCTGCGAGTCGAGCTGCTGTTCTTAACCTTAGCTTAGTTTTAGGGTATGGATTCCTGCAGTCATTAATATTCTGAGGTGTCTACTTGGAGATGAATTATCCACAGAGGTATTTTCCTTCCCAAAACACACAGACTTTGTGGTTAAAAACAGATGAACTAAACAGTATCAGGTTAAAAAATCAGCGTTTGTGATTTTATTCTGCAGAGCTAAGGGGACAGCTGGTTAAAGCTGGTGCTAACCCTTAGCTTGTTTCTCTATTTTCTTCAGACGATTAAACACCTTTATCTGCTGAAAAAGATAAAAACAACCACAATCTGAAAAGGTGACATTGAACTACACAGTAAAATAAAAACCGCACACTGTCTGTTGTGGCGTTTATTTCCACTGTGTGATCAGCTGTTAGAACTATTCATTCCAGTTCATCATTGTTAGACAAATACATTTAACATGATCCTGTTGGGAGATTCTTTTTTGATTAAGCCCTCTTCAGAGGTCTTTGTAGATAAAACAATAAAACCCATATAATGCATTTAGTCAGGGTTGAGAATGCAGCTTATTTTAAAAGGTAAAACAAATCTAAATCAAACATCAGCATAAGACAGCAAAGTGTCTCTAAAAACTCTCTTTTATTATTCATGTTTAATTTCAGATGAATAATTAAGTCATCCTAAACCACAAACCACACTGAACTTTCTAATTGCACAACTGTGTCTGTCAGGAAAAATTAATCCAGTCAGACCTGTGGGTGCATGCATGTGTGATTGTGTGCTCATTTGTGTGTTTCTCCAGTGTGTGCACTTATGGTCCAAGATGCAGGCCTGGATTTGAGCCCTCAGACTGCAATGCTCTGATTACTCGCCCACTCGAATCGATTGAGCCGTTTTCTATTTATATTTGATAAGCCTCCGGGCAGTGGGGTAATGCTTTAAAAAAAAATCCACCAGTGCCCTTGGAGGAAATCTGGTCAGCTCTAATGGTTCTTTTTCAGATTTTTGCTTGAAAACATCTCTCTGAGATTGTGCTCGAGGTGCATCTCTCACTGGAAATCCTGCAGCACATAATGAGATTAAATATCAGTCAAAATTGATCTGCTTTCTTCATGAGGAGATGCTGTGCAGCGGTTTGCTAATCAAGCAAAAATTAAGAGTTTCATGTTGAGTTTGCATAACTCAAACTAAATACCGATAATCTTGAATGTAAACTGGTGTGGACCTTACTTAAAATGTATTCTTCTGACTACTCCTGGAAACATGTTCTGTTACGTTATGATACGATATGATGTGATACGAAAAGTTACAATATGATAAGATGCGATACGTTGCATTACGATGCGATACGATATATGATGCAATACGATGCATTACAATGTGTTACGAAACGATATGTAACGATACCATGCTATGCGATACGAAACGTTATGATATGATGCTTTATGGTACAATACGATGTGATACGTTATGATATGATGCGATACGTTACATTAAGTTACGATGCAATACGTTACGTTAAGTTACGATGCGATACGTTACGTTACGATATGCTACGATACGCTATGTTACGATATGTTACGATACGATATGTTACGATACAATGCGATACGTTATGATGTGATGCGTAACATTACGTTACGGTACGATACGATACGATACAATACCTTACGATATGATACAATACGATACACTTTATTGTCCCCTTGGGGAAATTTGTCTTGGACTCAAAGTGCTGCCTAACATTCGGCTGCTTTCACTAGAATCAATAAATAAAAACAATAGAGAAACACATCCACATGTAAACAGAGAGGCACATTCCAATGCAAAATAACACAACATAGATTACACATTATCCATGATGCATAAGATCTGCAAAAACACGGCGTGAGCGATGAAATAACAAAGGTAAGAAAATAGAATCCCTTTTAGTCATCAGTGTTTTTCACAAAGCCTCAATTTTAGCATTCCTTCCCACTTGAATCCAAACTTGAATCAATTGGCCAATACTGTACCTCTTTTCTGGCATCCTGTCCTTTCCTCGCATTATGTATTTAATGAAGAGAAAATCTGTTTCACTACTCAGGGAGTAGAGAATGATTTTATTCTGCTGTGCTCTTTCTTGACATGTTTGAAAAAGTAACAACAGTTATCTCTGAGTAACTACCTGTTCTTTGTTTGTTTTTGTTCCATTGTTTTCCTATTAATATTAATTCCCCTCTTCATCTTTAAGGAATACTTTTTCAGTCACTGTTAAGATGTGTTATAGCAATAGTCTCTCTGTACTGAAGCCCTAAGTGGACACATCCATTTGACTTTTCATCCTTTTTCCTGAGATAAGTACATTTTGGTTATTTTCTCGAGATCTCCACTTATCTATCTCCTTATTCTAGTTTTTCCCGTGATAATTTAATTTATGAAGATCTCAAGAAAACGGCTAAAATTCATTTATTCCATGGAAACCATCACTTTTATCCTGAGATTGGAAAATAAATAACTATACTTGTCTTCATTGAAAACAGAAATAAATCAAATATGTTGATGAATGTCCACTTAGGGATCCTGTAACTTTGATCCATTGTCCATAATGTATTTTATCCCTGTTTCAGAATATATCCTCTGTGGTCAGCTGATGTCTGAGGGTTTGTTTTTTTGTAGATCGATTTATAATGACACCGCTGAGTGATGTTTTTTTTAGGAATGCAAAACAAATCCTTTCATTGTACATCTTTTGTTACATGAATGGATAACATTAGTTGTTTAAAAGTAAAGAAAAGTTCACGTGAACTGGTCCCTTTTCCCACCTAGATTAAACCCCCTGCCCGTTCATCCACAGAGCCGTGGTCCGGCTGTTGGCTGGAGGCTCCCTCAGAGTGTTTAAGGCACTTAATGGCAGCTCCGCTTCATTCCAACAGGAGGAAAATTCCCCTGTGAGCAGATTCAACATCACTCCGTTTGAGTGTTTTCATTTCAGATGGCAGCTTTTGTCTCTGTCACGCTTTATAATTCCCGTTACATAAACTGCAGATTTCCTGTAAAGAGAGTCATTTTTAGCAGACATTTAAATGTGGGGGAATGTGACGAACACAAGGTTTATTTTTATTCAGAGAGAAATAAATGGCAACGTCTCCTTCTGTGCAACCTTGCACCAAGGTGCACAGCTCCATTAAGTTCTGCTTTAAAATGAGCTCGCCTTTTCCTGTGTTCTCCCTCAGCCTGTTCATCTGGGGCTTTAAAATATTCAGTGTTTTCGCAGGCCTGGATGTTGTACGGTTTTGAGGGAAGTGAGGCATGGAAAATCCTTGTGAGTCAGTGATTTCAATCAATGTTGAGGGAAGACGACTAACTGATTGTTCCTGTTTTTCTTCTTTTCTTTTGTCCTTGTTGGACGGAGAAGGAATTGAAATGACGATGATGAAGAAGGAAGCTGTCCAGGTTGAGAATGTGATGTTTAACCTCCACTAACAAACAGTTTTATGGAGTTTAATTGTTTTTCAGATTATTCGGTTTCAATAGCCTACCTTCTGATTACTGAATGAGAATAGACTGTCCTGCCTGTTGTTTTTATCACCACATGATCTGTCAGGATTTTTTGTTGCCTGCTTTCAAACTGTAAATCCTGACGTCCTGCGATCCAACACGAGGCCCCAGTTTTGACTCCTCACTGTCAACAAAGTGTGAAACTCCAAACCCAGCCCTCTGAGGATCACAGCTGCTGCTGCTGCATGTGTGCCAGCTTCCTGTCAAAACTGGGCTTTGTTTTTGTTTGTTTTTAAATAACAGCCATGAGGGTAAAAAAACACTTGGTTAATGGTTCAATCTGCTCAGACTGTTTAAGGTTAAAACACTCTGCTGCAGTGGTCAAAACAAACAGAAGCTGCAGCCGCCTCTGGGCGTTCACAATCACGGCAGCAAGATGCTGAGATGTCCTGCGTCTTTGTTTGTGTCTGTAGCTTCAGTTTGCATAAACACTTTGGAGAGTAAAGTTCTGAAAAGAAGCTTCTGTTGTTGCTTGGTTGATGGTTTATAATGCAGCAGAACTGTTGTTTTATAGGGGGAGAGTAATAGATTAAACATGGCCTAGAGACTACAAACCCTTTAATGTAGGCCTATATACAAAAAAATCAATTTAGCTTAAATTTCCTTGTGAAAATGAAGTTCAATGGTCAGTAAATGATTCTGAATAGATTTAATTTAGTCTGCAGTTTCCTTTGAGTTAGAAAACAAGTCAACTTAGATCATTTCACTTTTTGATTTTATTGCATTTTATGAATTTTAATAAAACCAACCAGAAAATAAAATACACTTGAAAGAATATATTATATTTTAAACAGTTAATTTATGACAGTCAAATGTGCAAAATGTAAAAGTGGAAGATACCATCTTTGTGACTAAGGCCTCCTGTTTATTAAATCACACAGTGTGAGGAGGCTGTTTTGCCAGCATCATGTCTTCAGACTGAAAACAAAGAAGCCTCTGTTTTGTGGAGAGGCGCAGATTTGCACCTCTGTCGGCTTCATGGTCGATCAGGGTTATGAAAGTGAGAGTAGAAAAATGTTGAGGGTTTTCAACCCACTGGTGCGGATTCCTTTGGGTCGACGTAAGCATGACGAATTTATTTGATCATGTGCCATCATATTCTGTCTAATTCACAGCTTATTTCTGGTTCTATGGACCTCTGGAACATATTTGAAAATAATTAGTGTTTTCGATGTCTTCACCGCAAAATGCCCATGATCAGAAAACTGCTCCCGCTAAACGAACACGTTTACCGTATCAAAATAAATAAATAGTTATAGCTATATTTATATCTGAAAAGCACTTTAACACTACAGTGGGAATCAACGTGATTCTTGATCCAAGGAAACGTCCACGAGCTGGCACATTTGAAACATGTCCTCTGTTTTCGTCAGGGGTCCCAACTCGTTTCAGTAATAATACTTTAAAGACTCTAAAGTCAGATCGCTTTATGACAGGAGGGTTTATTCTCGCTTCATTTCAGTCCATGCTGCGTCTCTTTGTGCCTCCTAAGGTCCACTTTCCTCTGGAAGCCTTTTCCGCAGAGGTCGCAGCCGAAAGGTTTGTATCCGGTGTGTTTCCTGCTGTGCGTGATGAGGTTGGAGCTCTGGCTGAACGCTTTTCCGCACACCTGACATTTGTGCGGCTTCTCACCTGAAAAACACATTAAAAATCTATTATTTTTGGTCATTTTCTTTTACACAGAAGCTAAATTCTGCATTATTTCAGGTTGATTTCGTACTTTTACGCGCAATTTACGCACAGATTATTTACCTCTTGCAAGGAACGCAAAATAAATCTAACAGCAATTTAACTTCGATTTGTTTTGTAATTTAAAGGAATCTTGTCTTCCGCTTCCCACTCACCTGTGTGGATGAAAGTGTGTTTCTTCATGTCTGACTTCTGGTGGAACCTCTTCCCGCAGTACTGGCACGGGTACGGCCGAGTGTCGGAGTGGATGAGCAGATGCGTCGACAGAGTTGACGACCTCTTGAAACTTTTACCGCAGATTTTGCAGTCGAAGCTTCTTTCCTGAAATGTGAGCAGAGGCGAGTTCAGAGGTGACAGAAAAACGCAGCATTGGACTAGAAAGATGCAGACCCAGAGAAGAGGTGTGAAATCCGGGGACGCTGTTTTTTTTTTAGTTTTGTGAGGTTACCTGTGAGTGCACCGCTTTGTGTTGCTCCAAACTGACTGCGTGTCCGAAGGTTTTGCCGCAGATTTCACATGCAAACGGGCGCGTGCCGCTGTGCGATCTGCGGACGTGGACTTCCAAACCGTGCGGAGTAGAAAACACCTGTTGGAGGAAGAAAAACATGCTCTTTAGGTTTTTGGGATTGGTTTTCTTTAAGATGGGTGCATTAAATGCTTGTTTATTTAATGTTGTTGTTTTGTCATACTAAAATAGAAACATGGTTTTACAGATTTTGGTTGATATTTATATTTGTGCATTAAATTGGTTCTGTAAACCATCCTTTTGATTTAATCCCACAACGCAAACAATTTAAATGCATCTCCATCCTCACCTTGCTGCACTTGACACACTTATAAGCCCCGTTGAGGATAAGACTGGAGCACAGTAGGTCGGATGGGGCCTTCACACTGTGGGCTTTCCCCTGCACGCCTCGATCGGGAAACAGCAGAGCAGCGGCGGCGGCAGCAGCAGCGTGCCTCCTGTAGTCTCCATAAGACTCCTCACCCAAACTCCGGTATGAATCCAGGGCTGGGTGTGTGCTCCTGTCTCCGTAAAAGGCCATGGACCCCGCGCCCCTGTCCATCTCCATGCCAGGGTGAAGGCTCTGCTGCAACAAGGGTCTGAGTCCGGGCCCCGGGTAGCTGCTCCAGGCGTACGGTCGGAAAGGAACAGTGAAGGGCTGAGTCTCATCCACCAGAGGAGAGAGGGACTTCTCCGAATCGACTGAAGAGGGGAGAGAGATGAAAATTTAATGAAATGAGTGGCATGGTTAAAGGGGGGCAATAGTGGGCAGAAGAGTCATGCTATGTTTCCTCAGAGAATTCCTAGACGATGACACTGTTACAAAAATTAAAGACATGTTCACTAAATTTAATGAGTTTTGGGAAACTTGGCTTAAAGCTCCAGTTACAAAAAACTGTTCAAGAAGTTTAAAAAAAAAAGATGAAAACTTTTCCCAAGTAAAAGAGATGTAAGACAGTATTCAAAAAAACGTACGTGATCATTTTAAGTATTATAGGTTCCAACATGCGCTTATACAGCTTGCAATATAAATCAGAAACAAAACGAGCACGTATACAATGTTATAATAATGTGTAATAATATTCTTCCATATGAGAATGGAGTTCATTTATTTTGCTGTGTTTCCTGCATTCTAAAGCTTTTATAATTCGTCTCCCCTGACCGTTTTATGCGTTAAGTAATTATTGTGTGCAGGATGTAGGCTATAGTTGTGTGGTGTTGTGTACCCGGTGATGCTGAGGGGGAAGGAGGCCTCCAGTAGTCCTCATAGTCCGAGGAGGGACCACACAGACTGTCCGCGCAGCTGAGCGGAGACTTCGGGGAGAAATCAGCAGCGTCAGCCAGGTGGGATTCTGGAGAGAGGCCGTACCTGTCCACCGACATGTCGGCGTCATCCGGGAGCTTATCCACCTCTGAGGGGAAAACATGGACAGTCAGCATCTTAATCAAGAGGAAGTAAGGAAATTCTAATGTTTTCAAGTCTGCTAAGGTCAAGCGTAATCTCCAACAATGTCAGGCTCATTTTGTAGATTAAAAAAATCGACAAACCGTATTTTAATGCACAATTAATTCCAGACAATTATTAGATGTGCAAACAAAAGAATAGGGACAGTAGGCTATAAACTCAATTATTTCAACGATCTTTAATGTTGAATAGGCCTAATAAAAGAAAATAAGGTCTCAATTAAATAAAATAAAAAATAGGCCTACTTTCTGTCTTAACCTATTACAACAAGCGTCAAACTTTTATTAACTTTAAAATTAGAAGCAGCGTGATGCATTTGTTATTCCTTCAACATTAATAGTTCTTTATAATGAGAAACGTTTTTAATATAAGATAAATAAGAAATATGTTTATATCTAAAAACCGGAATAATTTTGCACAAACCTGAACATATGTGCGCCAGTATCGAGTCCAGTCTGCTGTAGTCATCCTCCAAGCTCCGGGGCTGGTGGTAGCTGTGCGCCTTCTTACTCTTCACCATGAAGGAGCGAGGCATCTCTGATGTGAGAGCAGACAAATCACTGATGAGAAGGAGGAGAGCTGCGCGCGGTGACTGAACCCTGCAAAGATTTGATCTGCGCTGGTCTACTCCAAGTGCTTTAAGAGATTTCAACCTGACAACAGAGCATGCGCACCACTATCTGTCCCGTCTGCCAGGTGTTGCGCGGACAGGTGTCACAGCAGCGGCCCCTCCGCTGCAAAAAATATCCGCCTGTAGTGTTTTCAGTCAGCACGGCTGGTGTGGTTACAGGTGAGAGGAAAACTTCTGCAGCGGGGGCGACTTCTTGTCACTCTCTCCTCGATGCAAATGTACTAATTTCAGGCCTCAGTTCATAACAAGACAGAGTGCTCTGCCTGTGTGTTCATTTTTATTCAAGGATAAATGTCAGACTTTTTGCAGCGTTGAGCCCATTGCCCGGAGCTGCTGGTTCCTCCCTGATCAGACTGCGGCTCGTGTCCTCCAAAAGAGCCTTTGGCAATCAGTAGAAGTGATACAGGCCTTATCGGCGATTTGCTCAATCTTACAGGGAGAGGAAACGCGGAGGCGCACCCCAGGGTGTCAGTTGCTGAGAGGCTACATATAGCATATAGTGGTAAAACAACAGGGTGGGGGAAACTCTGAACTCGCAGAAGCCTCATTGTGCCTGATATAGGCCTATCGTATATATTTCGAATTGCATATTCAACCATTATAGCCTGTGCTTATATTTATGGAGCTGGCGCAAAGTCTAGTGATGAGACAAGTGACCTTTCCCTCTAAGGCCCAATGTTAATGACACATATCATAGCTGCAGGGTAAGACTTCATATGAAGCCCCACATTAATATCACGTTAATTTGTACTAATCTGTGTATTTAAGATTCTGTAAATGCAGCGTAGTCCCGGTTTGTTGCTCTGATGGGCCTGAGACTGTTATTATGCGACAGACACTAGCCGTCCTCACGCCTGCGGTGACAGTTTCATGTTACCCTCGGCATTATGCTCAAAAGAAAGAAGGCCAAAACAGAGACAATTTGTTTTCAGTTTGCCCTGCAGGGCGCTGATCAGTGCGCCTTTTTCAGCGTCATTACGCACAGAACAAAGGATAGAGTCGTGCGCCCTGGTGCCTTTTATCCACCGCAGTGAACACTAAAACTGTTTCAGAGTAAAGGGGACTCTGATTTTACAAAAAAAATAACCATTCAAATTTCCATAATATAGCCTATTGTTTCGTGCTCGGTGCCGATATCTTTTAATATTCAAGATACAATTATTATCAAGTTGTCATAAAGTTATTTTTTTTGTGAATCACAGAGCTCCGTTTTTAGCCAAACTGTTTTAATTTAACATCTTCCACATCCCCTCCCCTACCTGTTATTAGATCCGCTCATATCAAATATATCTGTAAATATTTTCTCAACTCAATCACAACTTTAAACACATTATTTAATTAGTTCTGTGATTGTTTCATCCTGGTCCAGTCAAACTGAGCGTGAGGACACAATCTTTATGTGCCCTGTCTCTGATTACCACAGACCACTGAAGTCTGTTCACATCAGTCCATGTCGAAATCAAAGCGCCACGTGTCCCGGCTCGATTAGACACACACCGCGACCGAGGCATCCGGACACAGTGTCGGGGAAGATATGAAGCCCGGAGCCGATAAAAGTCGAAGGAGACAGACCCCGCTGCCCGGAGAGAACCGATAGGCTGGTGGGGAGAAGGACACTGAGTAATCATCATGACGTAATAAGCGACGATACGGCAGAGTTAAATACAGCCAACATTAATGCGTTATAATTATTATAATAAAAATAATGCAGGCTACATATTTTTTTGCGCACGTCTGTCTTTATGTGACTCTTTTCATGTATATTTTTGAACGCATAAAATACATATAATGTTTCTGCATGATTTATTTAAATATTCCATAATCTCTCTACTGAAAAACATTTTAAAAACGCCTCTGCATCTGAAAACACCGAAGTGATTCACGCCTCCCACCATAGTGCCATCATTTAATTGCGAACTTACCATAATGACCGTCTACACTTTAAGAAATGGGCCCACATAAGGTTAGTAGATCCATATCTTCAATTCTAAATATATATTCATTAGTCGCATGTATACATTATTTTTTTTATCTCTAATTCGGCTGTTAATGTCAACCCAAATTTGCACATTTAGGGCGAAAATGAATTAAATCGAATTTAAATGACAGCTTAATCACGCACGTGTTGTCTTGGCAGATGGGCAACAATTAGAAATTGTTGTTTGATTATGTTACTTCCATTTTCTGCGCCATTACAAGCATTATCCAAATATCAGCAAGCATCATCAATCACTGCATTATAAAATATAAATTCAACCCTCACCGAGCTCACTGCACCTTTACCATCTTGTCAGGACTCTCTCATTGAATAATAAATACGCGTCTTAATCACCAATAAGCATAAATACAAACCTGCTTGATCTTCAAGGGTGCCTTGCACGCGCTTTAAAAATGTGGTTTTCTGCTTGAAATGATAAGTTGTTGAGTGAGCTCTGAAAAACCGCGAGAAATCACTTCCTGAAAGCTCTCAATCTTAGCAAGAATCTTCACAGAGGAAGGCAGAGCTGAGACTCATCATCACACGTGCTCAGTCACTCTGCGGCTGAGCTGGATCAGGTCAGAGGTCTCTGCTATGGACTGCAAATAATATATAGTGTTATACAGTCTTTGTTCATTACGTTAAAGAGAGATAAAGAGAATGGGAGTTTTATCAAATGTTTTTATTGAGAACTCATCACACACGCACACACAAATCTCATGACATCTCCAGAGTGTGCTGACTGCCTCATAGTGTTGCCATGTGTGTCCTTACTGCACTGCAGACTCAAGAAAAAAAAAAAGTGCCATAACGTGTTCCTCTCCCAGCAAACAATCACAGGGTTTCTTTTTCAACAGAGGGATATTTTCAAACTCACTTTTTTTTCCTGTTTCCTCGACTTCCAACACTGCTTCGTTCACTTTCACTGAACACAGCAGTTAGTGTTCAATACAGGCATTCAGAGAAATTCTTACACAAACTGCTCCTTGCTCATGAAATGGAGTGAAACTGTCCTGTGGATGAGCACAGTGTTTATACTTTGGAAACACTTGAAAGGTCCTGACTCCTCTCCAGATTGAGTTATTAAGTGTGCAAGGTCGTGATATCTCAGATTTAACTCCCAGTTTTAAACTCCTGCAGGCTGTCATCTGGTTAATGTGCAAATGTATGATACAGAGAACATATGATAGGCATGACTCATATTTGACACATTAACAAATGAACTATGTGCTGAAAGGTCAACTGGGACGTGTCAGAGGTCTCGTAACAAATGGATCATAGTGAAGAAATGAACCTGAACTCTGCACTGACTTTTAACAGAAGACTGCGTTCAGACCCAAAGCAGATTTCCCGGTACGACTACAAGCAAAGTCAACGCAAAGATTATTCATATCTATCTAGGAAACATGAATCATGCAAATTCATGTTTTTCTTGCCAGTTTAAAAAGTTCAGTGTTGAGATGTCCAGAGACTGACTCAAGCATGACGATTGATTATTGTAAATGTTGCCTTTTGTCTCGTTTAAAAAGCACACATTTTTACTTTTACTCATAAAGATGATGTTTGAGTTGAATCATCTTCATTCTAATTTAATTACAACAAAATCAGTTTATTTGGAAGCCTTTGTGGTTTTAGTAAGCCAGATTGCAAATGAGTAACCCTGGTCCTGCGCCAAGTACAACCAAACCTAACGGGTTATAACACCTTTCCCAGTTGGCCTCTAACAACTGGAGGCAGCAGGACAGTCATCCCATAAAGTCTACTGAGAAAGCAGTTCGCTTGCCAACTTGTCATACCAGGTTGTGTTTAACCAACGATATTAAACACAAATGATCTTGCAGTCAAACTCACACAGGTGACTGTGAGCTTTGCTTTGGTCTGAACACACCAAAAGGGCCGTGGATGAGAAAAAAAACACTGAGGGAAGATCTTTTTAATTTTCACTTTTAGAATAAAGTCAAAGGGCCAGGTACAAGAAAAATAAAGACATTTACGAATGCAATACTCAAATGAAAGAAGAAACAAGTCTACTTCCTGGTGGGGTTGTCACCATCGCAGTATTTCAAACTTTGAAACGATACTAGAGAAAAAAAATCTAGACATCGATGCCTGTTTGATACCATGGCAACAAGAAAAGAGGTCTTATGGGCACCCAAAGTGTGGGTTAGTTGCTGCTTTTAATTACCAAAAATCCTAAGAAAGCTCCAGCACACGGTCCCCTCCTCTGTCTGTTACAAACATAAACCTGTCCAAAGGACTTCAAGAACGTCAGTATTTGTTGACCTTTAATTTTGAATGCACCATCACTGCTTTCTCTAATTCTCTTGCAGCTTTGGGTTAAAAATCTGCTTGAAGATCTGTTTTACAAAGCTTCAGTATCAGTAACACTCGGCATCAAAAACATATCAAAGTATGGAAGATTTCAACAAACCTTACTTCCTGGTTTTTATTTCTCTTGCACCTGGCTCTGACGGTTAGTTTATTTTTGACATTATACTTTGTCGCCACATTTTAACTTTAATTGTCGACATTTAACGTAATTTTCAAGAACAAAATGAGAATAAAAATCTTCCTTTTCTTCACTTTTTTTCTTAGGCCTGGCCATACTCGCTCTGTCACAGATTATTCACTTGAACTTTGCGCAGAACGAGGAGGCCGAAGTCTTCTGATGAGGGGACACCAGTTATGTTTCTCTCTCTTCTGTCTTGAATTCATCTCACAAACACGTTAAGTCATTTGTGTTACCATATTAATGTAACTTACATGTCCCTTTTTTTCTTTCTGAATTGTGCATTATAATCTACACATTAGATATGCACTAGATACATATTTTCAAGTTCAAACGGAAACAAACATGATACACATTTACATATCTACAAGTCTGCAGACGTCACATTGACCTCGTGCTGCCCTGGTGCAGCGTTTACGAAGGCCAAACCGTCATTGCTGGCGGATGTAGGGGCTGTGTAGGGTGTGTTTCTGCACGATGGACACTTAGGAGTAACGACATCACTTGTGTGATGTTCTTTTATAAAATGATTTTAAAAGTATAAAAACGCCTTGAATGAAGTGTGTGATATAGCATAACAGGTTTTATTGCACAGTCTCTCTATCTGTGTTGTACCTACACGAGGAGTGGGTCAGTAGAGTGATACTCCTCCTACTCCTCCTCTTCTGAGGTCCATGCTGATGATCCGCCTCTGTCAGTGGTGTTTGCTGCCCTCAAGTAGAAAACAAAAAACTACAAACAAACTAAATAAACTCAATCCGTAAGTGTAATTCTCATGATATGAAATGATGATGCATCTGCTTTCTGAAATTCCAGACTCCTCCTCTGAAATGGCTGCTGGGAACACCTCCTCTCCCTGACTGGCTGCTGACAGCATTTGTCCCGACATCACACGGTGGTGGACTTGCTGCTCGGAGGTACGGAGAGCCGCAAGGCCTCGTCGTCCTCGTCATCCTCCTCGCTGTCTGTGTCCGGCAGGTTCGGCCGCAGTCTGATACGACCACCGCTCCTCAGCTGGCTGTCCTGCAGGATAGTGTCCTTGACTCCATCTTCATCTGAAGACTGGTAAGACCTATCATCCCTGACATAGTGATTGACGATGTGGATCCCATCAAAAGTGGGAGGATTGGCCAAGCCCCTCTTTCCTTTTAAGCAGCAAATCTGTGAGAGGAAGCATGAGGAGCATTAGGAGCTACACTAAGATTGTTTAATCCTGCATGCAAACACAAACACAAACTTCAGAGGTGGACACAAAGACTGACAGGTATAACTCTAACAACACAAAGTGGTCACATCTTTGGCAGTGAGGGATGGTGTAACAGTACAGGACGAGATGTTTTCACAAGTTTAACGTGCAGGCAGCAACTTAAACACATAGGAACAATGTACAAGCTATGAGCTGTGTCCCAACTCCATACTGTATACAGCTAGTGCACAGTGGAAACATACACATTCAAATACTACACTAGATCTTAGGGCTGGTTCAAAACATCGATTCATCGATGCATTGTAATTATTTATTTTCCCAATTCAATATCGATTCAGGGAAATCCTGAGATGGATTTTTTTTCGTTGTAATGACGCCCCTCTCTACTGGGGGCGCTGTGGGTGCTGTGGATTCAGCTCAGGCACAAATGTGCACTTTAGATCATACTGTACTTTAATGTTTTATTCTTTGTTTATTAAAGAAAAATGCAACGATAAAATACATTTTTGAGTCAGTTTGTTCTAAACCTATACAAACAAACAATTATTTAACAAATATCAGAAGGTACTGTGATGCGTTATCTGGGTATTTCTGTCATCTGTTTGTATTCTTAAATCGATATCGAAGCATATTGATCGATATCGAATAGAATCAATATCGAATCGTCACCCAAAGAATTGAAATCGAATTGAATTGTGAGGTTGTGGACAATACCCAGCTCTACTATCTCTGCAGACACTATACCAGAAACACCAGCACTGTGGAACAACAAAACATGGACAAAAAGAAGTTATCGACCAACATGGGATTTTTGAGATCACTTCAGATGTTAGAGACGATTTATTCACAGATTACAGATGTGATGATGATTACAGATGGAAAGATCACGTTTCATGTGGTGCAGACAGAGAGTCTGATCGCACCGTTTCTTAATCATCTCAAACATTCATTCTTGCATGTAATGGCGTTCTGCTTTGTTGCATGATCTACGACTGCACATTGGAAATCAGTAAGAAGAGTGGAGTTGGGACAAATGAATGTTTCATTCCTTCCTGGGTGAGGGCAAGCTCCATCTGGGACTATATCAGAGACAGTCCTGAAGGTGTCCCGTGGAAATCTTTAGCTAAGTGGCTGTGCGGTGTTGTGTTTGATACTATCTTTTCTCTTGTAAAACTGAAACCGTTTTGATGTAGCACAAACTTCACCTTTCTGTGGTTTTGTCCAATGAAGGGTTCGTGTACTTCTTTCCCTTTCTTGCAACACTCAAAAAACTAATTTGGACAACCCCTAAAAGACTGAGATTGAAACTAAATGCCAAGTGTCTCCTAATGACGTTTTACTTTAACAAGAGGAAAGTCTAACCAGTAAGTCTGACCGATGTGCATCAACTAATGTCCATGATTTTTGTAAATGTTTCTATGGAAGCTTTCAGTGCTGTCTCTAGTGCATAGCTGCTCACGCCTTAATACGGGGGGGGCTACACAATGATCATGGTTCATCCACTGGGGTCACAAGGTAACATCTGGACACACTTACCTGCGTCAGCCTGCCATGCAACAGACAAACATGTAGGAAGAGACGCATTCAGAGGGGAGTTCAGAGCTCAAAATATACAAGGTGTCAAAATCAAGCCTACGTGTACCTGCACCTGTCTAAAGATGGCCCTCAGACTTCCTGTTGTTTCAACATGAAAAGGAAATTTTGATGTGTTCAACGTCTGACTGGCTGAAGTCACAATTTCCAGCAATATGATGCAGGTCGTAAGCCCGTGCTGGAGGAGGATGGTGGGACAATACGAAACACTATCAGCTTTCAAGTTTGCTCACTGCGGGCGCCTGAAGTTGCATGAGTCAGACAAGGTCCCACTTAAGATAACCTGACCACCGAGCAAACTAAGCGAGAAATGACTGTACCTGCACTGACTGTCTCATTTCTGCAAAGCTATTGGTTCACTTTTTTGTTTTCCTTTTTTTTTGTTTCAGTGAAGAACACAAATGCCAAGACATGTTACCCTTATAATAAAGAATAATAAATAACAATGATGATGCAGTCGATTGTTTAAAAAGAAAACAGATGTTGAACCTTGCATTTTGAAAAAAAGCTGACATTGCAATTATTACTCTGTCAAATATAATAAATATAATGCAATATTTAAATTGGACCAGAAACATGTCACTTGTTATTTATGTTACAGTAAATAACAAAATATTATTCAACCTTTGAGAACTTTAGAGCTAGTTTCTTCTTAGTTTATAAGCAGCTCTGACACAGAGATGAACATTAACAGAGATTATAGAGGGTCGTCTGTGTTACTGTTCCTTACTGCTTATCTTTGTAACCATGTTCAAACGTACACGTCACATGGAAGACGATAAATAAGCTCCTCAGTGCACTGAAGAGATCACACTTTTAAAATCAGGAAACAAACAGATTTATCTATAGGCCAGCACCATGTCCTTTTCCTGTGTGTGTGCGTGTGTGTGTGTGTGTGCGTGTGCATGCGTGCGTGTGTGTATGTGTGCATGCATGCGTGTGTGTGTGTGTGTGAGTGTGTGTATGTGTGCATGCGTGCGTGTGTGTGTATGTGTGAGTGTGTGTATGTGTGCATGCGTGCGTGCGTGCGTGCGTGTGTGTGTATGTGTGCGTGTGTGCGTGTGTATGTGTGCGCGCGTGTGTGTGTGATAAGCATTTTTTACTCTTGAGGATGGAACAGCTGTATTGATTATAACTTTAAAACAAAAATAAAAAGTCCACAGTCTTGTGCTGCCTGTGACTCACATCGGCTCTGCTGCACGCTGAAGGTGTAGCCATTAAGAGGAGAAATCAACTCAGCATGTAACGTGCATCTGTAGCGTTAACCGGCACCGGGACGAGGTGCTGCTCATAACGGGACTAAACATGCACTCAAAACAACTCTAGCAGCCAGGTTGAGTTACTCGAGACAGTGACTGCATTAGATGCACGTTGACATACACTGGGCACTCTGGGGAAGGGCTTCAAATGTAATTTTTTTGTAGTTTGACTTTTTGTGTTAATTAGTCATGGAAAATTAGAACCTTTTAAGTTTGTCTTCCTATCGAGCAGCAAAAAAAGTTAAAGCTTAACATGTTTAAGTTTGCCTCACTTGGCATCCCTTGAGACTAAAACTGGTGTGTTCATGTTGAGGCTGAAGCTTTCAGAAACTATTGGGTCAACAGTTGACTTGTTCCTCATAAAATCTTCACTTTGAGGAGTTTTGAAGTCATTAATGTTTGTCGTCTTCTCTGCCTCTACTCTGTGACAAACGATGTCAAATCCTCTGGTGTTCAAACATCTCGAGGTGATGACTGTGATGGTGTCTTCAGGACGTGTGCAGTTTGAGCTCCTCACAGGAAGTCTCTGGGTGTAGTTAACACTTATGTTATCTGTTAGCCTCAAAGTCAAAACCATATCTGACTGAATGTTTTGAAATGCAAGATCAAAGCAAAGGCAACAACAAAATCTGAATCTGTACTGAGAAGAAAAAAAACAAAAATTTGCAAAATAAGGCGTTGTGAATGCAAATGGACCCACTGGTTGTTTTCAAATTCTCACCTCGTGTTTCAGCTCTGCTATCTGGTCTTTGAGGTCTCGGATGTACTGACTCGAGTCGGTGTGGTTCAGCTGGCCCTGGACTTTTCCTTCTTCTTTCTGTTGGTGCAAGACACACGAGTAGAAACACAGTGATACAGGTGCTTTTTAAATACCGAGGAAGGTCAACAACAGTAAATTGTAAACAAAATAGATGTGAATAAACAAGAATAATGACTGCTGTGCAGCGTCACGGTGTTGCTCAATGGATGGCAGTGGGAGATTTAAAAAAATGTATCCTGAAAAGAATGGTTTAAATAGTGCAATAGATGAAACCAAATGTACATGTTTTATAAGGATCGATTTTAGGCTTAAAAGCCTTAAACGTAGAGGAAGATAGTGGACAGAATCGGACATAATGTGATGACATGACAAGCAGTTAAGTGTCGATGGTCAGAGTCAAATCAGGGCCGCAAACCTCCAGATCTATAGCCTCTGTACGTGACGTGCAGCGTTTTTTAAAAACATTTTAAAGTTATGTTTTGTTCCTTTCTTGTCTTTATTAGATAGAACAGCTGAAGAGAGACAGTAAATATTGGCAGTAGAGAGCAGGAGAGGACATGTAGCTAAGGGTTGAGGTCGGATTTGAACCCTGGGCCGCTGCGATGAGGACTACAGCCTCCGTGCGTGGAGTGTGCAACGTAACAGCTAGGCTATCCATCGCTTAAATTACAAAAATGTATGTATTCATTTTTAAAGCACATTTTCATTGAACATATTTTTCATTCTTTCTTTTTTTAGTCCTTTTTGTCTGTATGAGACAGGACAGCTAAAGAGAGACAGGAAATGCTGGGAGAGAGTGTGGGATGACATGCAGCACAAGGATTTGAACCCACAGCCGCTGCGATGAGGGCTATAGTCTCTGTACATGGGGCGCGCAACATAACCACTAGGCTATCGGCGCCTCGAACATTCCTATTTTTCAATACAATAATTAAACAATGGGATCTCTCAACTATCACACAAATGCATCGTGCCCGAGAGTTCAACTGTTACCCATCATTATCACCCCTCCACATTTTATCTCCATTTAAGACGTTGAGGTTTTAGACTGAACAAATGTGATACTTTGTTGTTCCTGCTAATTCCACACAGACTTGAACCGTTATTACTCGTACTGTAGATAGGAATCTGTTTGTCTCTGTGTGTCTGCATCTCCCTCCATCACACTCACCAAACCCAGCAGATGTCTGTTCAACATGACTCTGGGTTCTGCTTGACGTTTCTGCCTGTTAAAAGGCTGTCTGTCTTTGCTGCTGTTACTTCCCTGAATGTTGCCAAGTGTTGTTCTCTTAATGTTGGGTCTTTGTAAATAATATAACAAGAGTAAGAGTACGGACTAGACCGGCTCTTTTTGCTTATTTTAATTTACTGGGATTCACTTAAATGTGCTAAAACTCTTCCGAGGCTTTGTCCTCCTTTAGGGGAGGGAACAAAATAAGAAATAGAAGTAAAAAAAGGTCCCATGAAGCAAGCTCGTCGCATGAATTGCTTTTCAGTTACCAGGTAGTTCAAATAAATAAATAAAAAACTGATGCAGTAGCTCAACAATGTACCTCTTCAAATAGCCCCCCACAGACAGACTACATCCCACACTGGTCAGGGGGAACTTAAACCCCTGAACTTCTGCACATAAAGACAGCAGCAGGGAGACAGAGCCCTGCTGCTATAAAAGAAGCATTGCAAAGTGTCCTTCTTGTGAGGCGGGAGACTGAAGTGACAGATGTGAGGGGAAACAAAAAACAGTGTCATTTGTGTTTGATTTCCTCCTCGGGCCCTGGGGACGAGGCTGGTGTGTCGCTTTAACAGTTAAACAGCCCATGTGATGTTTACTTTCCTCAGTGAAGACATCTGGAGACAAACTCGTACACTGTTTCAAACCTCAATCACAACCTTGAACGTGCCAGAGCTACCTAAGGGTGTAGAGAGGAGTTAAAACCACAGGCTGCAGCATGGGAACACTGAGAGGCTGAAAAAGGGAAGAGCTGTAAACAGCACTCAGTATCACACAGGGAGGTGATACGGGGGGGGGGGGGGGCTTCTCTAACTGGCCAACACCCCAAAATATATACAGGGTTTCTGATTGCTGTGGTAAGGTGGAGTTGAATGTGGCAGGTCCCAGTGGGCCTTTTTTTCACAAGGAGGACTCTAAACAAGTGAGATTATTCCAAGAGTCTGTTGTTTTTGAGGTTTCACAGCAACACTGCAACGATAAAGGGACAGGAGGCAGTTAATGAGACTTCCTCGTGCTCAGCTGTGTGAATCAACAGGTGTTAGGCTGTGGCGTCTCAAACGTCAAACAGACCTGTCATCTTCATGCTCCTGAACATTTGAGCTTTCACAGAGGAGGAAAAGACGAGAGGGGTGGAAATACAACTACTTGATACAACGTAGAAAGGTATGACAAGGAAAATTAGTAAGCTTCAGGAGACCTATATTGTTTTGTACGTGACTAGGTGTCTGTGGCTCAGTGGTAGACTCTGTCGTCTCTCAACTGGAAGGTTGGGGGTTCGATCCCCAGCTCCTGCAGCCACAGGTCCGATGTGCCCTTAGGCAAGACACTTAACCCTAAGTTGTTCCTGCTGCTTCTTCATTGGCGGCGTATGAATGGGATTAGTATTTCTGTTGGTCGCTACATAGCAGCCTGTGTCACCAGTGTGTAAATGTGTATGTGTGACCTGCGGTGTAAAACAGTTTGAGTAGTCAGAACACTAGAAAAGAAATATACAAGCTCAAGTCCATTTACCAATTTCAGTGACTGATTCACAAAACAAAACTGTTACCTTTTTAACCCCAAAACTACTTCATTATGTTTAAGAAGATTTCAAAGTCTGAGCTCAATATCATAATTGGGTTTGACAGAGGAAACATCGATCTACTGGGTGACAAAGAAAAAAGCTTTGCTGCGAGTGTCATGGAGCTTGTTGAAGCATTGCAACAAGATGCAAAAAATGTGTCCACCCAGGTTAAATGCTGTTTTTAAGTCGTCTTATTAAAACAACAGACAGTTTATGACGAACCATTGAACACACCAGGATATGTGACAACATGTGATCCATTTATATCTTAACAATGATGTCACTTTCAGTTTATCGGTATAATAATCAGATTCCGAGGGCCATGATAAAAGTCTAAAAGATAGTCCAGATGTGCACAGTAGAGTTTCCTTTTATAAAATCCTATTTAAAGTTGTGTAAAATCAATTCAAATAACTGAGAGAAAAGATAAGAACCTCTGTTAGGGGCTCAAACATTGAGTATAAATCTCTGAGCATGTCACAGAAACCTCAAAATAAACCATGCATGTCACCTTTGGTAGAGTCTCTGCTTGAAAAAGAGAAACCACTTCCTATCAGAGCAGAGACTGTGTAGCTGTGAACAGGCCGTGATAGTGAAAGAGTTCTGCACAAAAACCCCTCAAGACTGAGATCGTCCATAGTAACCTCAGTGGAGATTATCATTCATCTGTATTTGTTTATGAAGTCTCTGCAGGTTTATCAGTGGTGTTAAACATCGCCTTCAATGTTTAGGTTACCGATATGAACCACTGATCGTCTACACTTAGCAACGACGCTTTGACAAAGCTTATCTGATCAAACGGTGACCTTTTACATCCTAAAGCAAGCTGAAAACTGTCAACACAAAGATGCGTGGAACCGTCTCTGCCAAAGAGGGCAAGAGACGGATTTTTTTTCTTGTAAGTGAAGCAGATTTCACCCACAACTTATAGAGAAGTAACCAAACCACAGACCAGAAAGCCAGAACCTGCACACTGATTTTTCAAGTTTCAACCTGGTCATGACAGAAGACTACCGGTAATCTCCATTATTAAAATGCTGATCATTAAAATATGACGGCTTTCATGTGTGGATAAAGTTCATGGCTGTTTCTCTGATATTAAAACACTCATCTGAGCGCTCTTTATGCAGATTCTGTAAAGTATGGGGGCGGTAGTGGTAAACTCTGGTGTTGCATGTTTGGGCTCTATCACTTAGTAACAAAACCTCAGACCACACTGTGTCAAAGTGTGTGTGTGTGCGTGTGTGTGCGTGTGTGTGTGTGTGTGTGTGTGTGTGTGTGTGTGTGTGTGTGTGTGTGTGTGTATGTGTGCCTCTGAGGGGCTGTAGGTGTCATACTTATAAATAGTCCAGGGCCTCCAGCTTAAACATCTTCAACTCAACTACCAGTGTTTGTTTTTCATAAGCAGTGTTGAGCACGTTACTGCAAAGTTGTAACTAGTTACAGTTAGTAGTTACTACTATCAAAAAGTCACTGAGTTACTAACAGAGTTACTGCTTTAGAAAAGTAACTAGTTATTGAGGAAAGTCACTTGAGTATTACTTTTTTGGCTTCAATCCTCATATTAGTGTTCACATTATTCAGTGTTGCTACGGCAGTATTGTAACGTGACATCTCGCACATTTCAAATAACACTGGAGTCATTTTCAGTTTGAAGGTATTTTACAGATTAGATCTCTTAAGGCGACAGACTCAACTGTTGATATGAAACACGCCAACGTCAACACACCTGTCTATCAGTTTTTAGTCAGGCTAACAGATCGTGGAGCAGACAGTGTTTTAAATCAAGCCAGTGGTTTGTATTGAGTGTCTCCTGCTTGGTCTGCAGAGTTAACGTGAGCTGCACCTTGGGCTCTGGTGTCTGCAGCATCGTGCTCTCCGACAGCTAGTTTAGGAGAAGCGTGTTGTGGTTTAGCTCGGTGCTCTGTTCTTGTAAAAGGAGTTTTCTTTCCTGCACAAAGACTTCAACTCATTAATATATTCTGTTCTTCCAAGACAAAAAGCTCACGGCTGAATGATCCCCTGCCTGTGTTTGTTTTGTGAAAAAGTATGTTTCAACTTCAAACTGATATGGATGAAGGGGATTTTGAAAGTCTTGTACTCGAATCGGATGTTCGTGGCTCTTTCTACCAGCAGCAATATAGCGGCGAGGCGGCTTCTGCAGACAGACAGCGGCTATGAGACAGTGAGCCTGAGCCAGCTCGAGCTGGGTGTCTCTATGGAGAAAGCTAATAGGAACCGAGAATGGCGAAAAAAGTATGTTTCAACTTCAAACTGATATGGATGAAGGGGATTTTGAAGGTCTTGTGCTCAAATCGGATGTTCGTGGCTCTCTCTACCAGAGGCGGCTTCTTCACTGTTTGCCTATGGACACAGACATAGTCCGTTTTCTGCCAGGAATTTCCAAGATGCCAATTCCTTCTGAAAGAAATCTCAGAATCAGTTGAGGAAACGTGGTATGTGTTGTAGTAAAGGTCCGTATATAATGCTGCATTCAGGTGCTGCTCGGGCCGTCCAAGTTTCCGAGTTGGGAAGTTGTTCTTCCGACTTCAGTTTGTTCAAGACTTCAGACTTCAGTGTTGTAATAACAGCACAAAAAAGTGGATGCTACGACAACATCAGTGAAATGTTACTGTAAAAAGTTATATTTTGAGCAAAACGTTGACGTGCAATATGTGCATGAATAAAGAGTATGTTAACATTAACAAAACGTATTTTGTCCCCCATTTGATGCAGATCTGACGTCAAGTCGGCCGTCTACAGTAATTCTTTTCAGAGTTTTTCGAGTTGTTGTTCTGACTTGAGCAGGTGTTTCATGTGCATTTTACAACTCAGAACGTCGTTTTTCCGATGTGTCCCACACCGCGTGAATGCACTATAACATCGGGAGTGCCCTGCGGTGCTGTGCATTCTGGGAGTTGTTGTCTTTCATCCACATGAGCCAAAAAGACACGTTCTGCCTTTTCTCGGTCAAGAAGGCACCAACTTCAAAAATTATTTCACATTTCTACTACATATATGACCCAATGTCAATACAGATTCATGTTTCAACGGGGGAAGTATCCCTTTAAACTGGTTGAAAGGAGGAGCATATGTCACCTTTCAATCAATTGGTCACAATGAATGATTTTCTTGCCTTAGAGTATGATTGTTTTTCACAAGTAGAACAACAGCAAAAAGGTTACTCAGAAGTATACTCTGCTTAAACAACTCACTGAAATCAGATGTACAGGGGACAACATGCCGGCCTGTAAGGTTTTATAAGAAACCAGAGTTTGAAGAACTACAGTCTGACTTCAAAAGGAGAACTGCTGCTTAACATGCAAAGTGCTGATAAGAAAAGAAGGAACAACAATCGAAATAATCACTGCTTCTGACATCATCCTTGATCTGCTTTAAGATTTGTTATTTCCAGAGCGTATTACACATAATGTGAGTTTAACACTGATTAAAGAAGTGTCAGACACTTACTCATTTCTGACTCATCAAAAAACAATCTTTATTTAACTCGCTGAAGTTTCAGGTGACATTTAAGGAATTACAGAAAAACGATTCAATTTCTGACCACCTTTTTCATTTCTTGTTAAAAAAACATGAATGCTGAATTTTATATCCAACAATTTACATTCATCCAACCAACCGACCAACCAACTACCAGAACTGACCCGTAGAGTCTAAAGTAAAGTAATTCATCTTTGTGTGCAATATCTACAGTATATGTAAAGGGTTTGTTTGCCTTTATTATAGAGACAGAACAGTGGGCAGAGTCAGAAATCAGGGACAGAGAGAGTGGGGAATGACATGAGGGAAAGGAGCCACAGGTCAGATTCAAACCTGGGCCACCTGCTCGGAGGACTACAGCCTCCGTACATGGGACGCCTACACTCACCACTAGGCTACCAGTGCCCCCTCTTACAATGTTTACAAAAGACTCACATTCGTCTTCTTTAGCCTGTTCCCACATAATCACAATTTCTGCTTGATGCCACACTCCCTACTCATTACAGACTACAGCTAAGTGTTGCACCTTCAAACAAGACATAAACTCCTCCTGATCAGTGTTGAGATGAGCTGTGATCAATCAGAAGTGCTGAGTGTTGGCAGGGGGGAGAACACGCCTGTATTTGTTTTGGTCACCCTTGTTTTGTTTAGCGTTACATTTGTTTGGGGGTAAATACCGGTGTCTTCATTCATGCTTTGTTAAGACTGGTTCATACAGTTGGACTGAGTAATAGTCCAACTAAATTCACAGCAGTTCTTCAGCCACAAAGAATGTAAATAGATAAGTAACCTAATCACTGAACTGGAAACAAAAATAACCAAAGTCTTGAGAACATGCATTCTTTATATTTGGAGTAGGACCAAACTAATCGTCACTAGACCTTCTAACCTAACACGGCTGACTAATGCGCAGCTGGAGCCTTGAAGCCCCCCTCAAACTTTGATTATTTATCGACATATTCATATCTGGAAAAAGGCAAGAGAGTCATATTAAGACAAGAAGGAAATATCTCAGCTAATCTGTGGCATCAACACTAAGTGGGTGTGGTTCGATTCTTCCTGGCAACGAGAGCAAACCAAACTGTTTTCAGAGTCAGTCTTTTATCTCAAAGCTCTGATTGGTGGATACAAATCAGTGATCTAATCTTTTTTTTCCCCATCACAGCCCCACCCATTTCAAACCAGTGATTAATCTGACGTGTAAAACAGCCGCTCCTGTTCAAACACGTCCGAAGCCCCTCACTCACAGTGTATAAGAATCATCATAATCAAATTTAACATGATATTTTTAATTCTTTGAAATGTATTTTAGTCCCTAGTACACACATTTTAGCTACAACTAGCATACTCTGACTACTTAAACATCTGTTCAATGTAGCTGTTGAACTCGAAAATAAAGAACTCCACATTTATGGATTCATTTGAGATGATTTGATGGTTTCACCCCCCCAACCCCCCCCCCCCCCCCCCCCCCTTTTTTTTTTGCAGTTTCTTTTTCTGAGGTAAGGTTAATTCTGTTTAATGTGGTTTGTGAAGGAGTTGTGTAAATGTTAAGTTTGAAGCAGAGGCAGGAGTGTGACAGACAAACATGGCGAGGAGTGAGTCGGGACTTTACCTGAATCTCAAGCTCGGAGATCTGTTGCTGGAGTTCAGCCATAGCAGCAATGTTGTCAGCTTCCCTCAGCCTCACCGCCATCACCTCTTCTTTACTCTGAGACAAAACCAAGACAGGTACAAAGACGTTATTTCAATAAGTGACAAAGCCCTGGAGAGGTTTGGTGCTGGATGACCGGTTATAAAACTATCAGAATGAACTGTCTCTGAAAAGAAAACAAGTTGCTTCCTCTTTCTCCATGTTTGAAAACTGACCTTTAATCTTGTGATTCATCTGATACATTTTCACAAACGTTTTCGATCTATTTGGGTTAAGACTGTTTCCCCAGGTTGCCCATGCTTAATGTTGCATGTGTTGCAGATGAGCAGCAGAGTTGTACCTTGCATTGAATCTCGGCTTGTCTCCGTTTGATCTCTTGCAGTTGTACATGCAGGTCTTTGTTTTGCACCGTCAGTGTTTGCACACATTCCTGCAGACAGCGACTCTCCTGCTCCGCCCGTCGCAGCTGGTTACTGTGTATCTGATTCTGATCGAACACAGGGGGGACATCCAAGAAGAAAAATAATATTACTTTGATGAATGACTGTGTTTATTAAGGAAGTAGTGACAAAGGTGCATCACAGGAACTGCCTGCACTGCTTCAAATTCAGCTGACTGAGATATGTAGGAAAGAGGACTACTGCCCTCTGAAGGACACAATGTGACAATACAGGCAGAAAAAAACTTTACTGACTATAAATCAACCTTACTACAGAGCCACTATTACATTATCCCTTTCATTCCTAAGAATAATGGCAAAGTCTGAAAGGAAGAGCTTACAATCTAGAAATGCTCATCAAAACAATACATCTGCTGACTCAGGTTTGTGTATTGCGCTGTGATTTCTAACCTGTGTTTCCATTTCCAGCATCCTCTGCCGTGTCTCTCGTAGCTCGGCCTGGGCTTCGGCTTCGCGCAGCCTGACACTCATAAGCTCATCTTGCAGCTCGCTCAGGGTGTTCTTCTTTGGACTGTCCTTCCAGCGACTGGCCGTGCGTGCCAAGTGACGCTGGGGAGAGATGTGAGTCAGTAACCTTTTCCATTTTTACATGTCTGACACTGACAGTGTACTGATTACATTGTAAAATGTTGCTGCTCACCTGCCAGTGCTCTTCCAGGTCTCTGACTTGCTGTCGGAGCTCTTTCAGGCCGGTCAGAGCCTCTGCCTCTCTCAGCTTCACCCCGATCAGCTCCTCCTGAAGTCGAGCCACATTGGTGTCATCTGGTAGAGACGTGTTTCTCTAAAGAGAGCAAGTCAGAGTTTTAATCCATAGCAATAGTTGCACAGAATGCTAAGATTGTGGCAGTACATAACCTTTTTTTTTTTTTACGCACCTTTCCCATTTCCAGGATCTTGTCCTGCATCTCCTTCAGGGCACACTGAGACTCGGCCTCTTTTAGTCGGGCCTGCACGAGTTCTCTCTCCAGCTGCAGGACAGACTCCTCAGAGTAGCGAGGGGCTCTCTTCTACAACACGACACGAGTGTAAGTGAGAGAAGTAAGCAAGGCGGAGCTACAAATGTGGATGAATGGTTTTGCTAAATTTGACACCTGAATGAGATAATGAGACCAAAACCTTCAATGTAAACCAGGTTACCAAATAATTCCAGTTAATCAAGAAGGCTCAGAGTATAGGGGGCGGGGTTTGTCCCATAAATGGACTTCTCACAGATCTATATCAGTCACTATGATTTTACAATATGTGCCGACTAGTGTTGTAGTCAAGACCAAACTAACCGAGACCAAGACATACCCGGGACCAGAGTGCTCAGAGACCGAGACAAGACCAAGACATTTAAGGATTGAGACCAAGACCAAAAATATCTCTGAAAAATCATCTTGTGTGCAGTGGGTGTGTCACTCACTTAGAACGCAACACCGGGACGGTTGTGGCCAGAACCAGAGGATACAAATCAAATTATGAATACATTAAAGTTAAAAGTTCTTTTAGAAAGGGGTGATTTCCTTCTACTTACAGTCCGCCCATTCTGAGGCCGAGACAAGACCGAGTAAAAATGCTTTAGACTCCGAGATGAGACCTTCAAAAAGTGGTCTTGAGACCAAAACTGATGGTTCGAGTACAACACTAGTGTTAACAAAATACTTTTTTTTTAACATGAATTGAAAGTCATTATTATAAATCTTGTCAGTTCTTCACTATTAATGATTAAAGCATAATGTCAAAGCACTTCTTACATATTTCTGTCTTTCTTTTTGATCTATTTGAATATTTTTTTACATTTTAATATCCTTTTTTTACTTTATGTCATTTTTCTTTTACTCTCAGAGTTTTGAATGTTCTGTTTATAACACTGTATAAAGCACTTTGAATAGCTCTATGTATGAACAGTGATTTATAAATAAACCTGCCTTGTTGCCTTACCTAATAAAAAAAACAAGGCACGGGGTAATTTGAAAAAGTGTGAGCGACAAAGACGTGACTCAATAGTTTAAATACTTCTAAGACTGTCTGCACATTGGTTTACGATGTATGATGACATGTGCTTTAATACAGTTATTTATGGTCTTGGTACCTTTGCAAAAGTCAAATTGGTGATAAATCAACAATCTTAAAAGTCATCGTATTGGAAGCTGTGCCTTCTAAAACCTGTCGGTATCAGTGTCCAAATATCCAACATATGTTGAGTTCCAACTAAATAAATCTCTTCACACTTCACTTCAGCAGACTTTCAGCATTCATTTCAGCTGACATCAACCATTTAGCTTTCACATAAATAAATAATAACCTCCCATTGTAGAGCAAGACAGCAAATTATGTAAAACACAGTAATGCATACACATTATCATGTGGAATCCATCCATCAATAATTCAGTACGATAGGAGAGAAGACTTTCAGTGAGAGCAGCCTGTGAACAAGGTGCAATGTGTGAAAATTCAACAGCCTGTAAGACAACTGCTTACATATTCATGAATGCATTTCTGAGAATGCAGAGGAGCAGAAGTGGTGCCTCAACTATGTAGTGCTCCATGTCCCGATCTGAATTCATGCATGCCAAAACAGATCATTACCCAAGAACGATGTGCAAAGTGAGAAAAGCCCTGGTCACCCACTGTCTGTGTTTAACTAAGACACATGGGAATTTACTGACACACATTTATAGGTGGAACAGTCGTCAGCTCGCGCACACAGTATGATCTTAAAAAAGGTCCGCCGTACGTTTCAGCTCTGCACATCACAAACTGATCTGTGAGACTCAAAGCCATGGCTCCTGTCACAGACTAGGCATGATCTGAGCCTGTGCAAACTGCCAGATGGGGACTCTGTGGCCCTCCTTACCCCGTGTGGCTGCTGCTGCTGCTGCTGAAGCTGCCTGATGGTTTTCTGGGCCTGCTCCAGCTGAGCACTGGCCTCCTCGCTCTGCTGTTTGACCGTGGCCAGCTCCCGCTTGACCAGGTAGTTCTCCTCCGCCTCCTGAGCTCGAGTCACTTGTCCCTTTGGACGTAACCAACCGAGGAGGGGGGAAGTGAGCACGACAGAGAGTGAAAACGAGGGGACGGCATGGAGGGGGCAAATCAAAAGTGAAGATAAGAGATTGGGTTTTCTGAGGACATGCTTGGTTAATTCTAACAATGTCATATATTTCAGTTATATTTCACTTCCTTAGATCTTATTTTTTAGGATTATCTTAAATGTTTCTGGCACAATGTGGTATTTCATGCACTTATTTCACCCTGTAATCAGTTATCATGATCTGGTTTAGTTCTTAATTCAGTGAATCAGAAGAGGTTATCAGGGCCTGTCGTATTACTTTATCCTTCATTGTGCTAATCATAAGCATGCAAGGCTACAGAGAGAGGAAGAAAGAAGTGTGCAACATCAAGTGACACAGGTAGAGAGAAAATGGGGGAGTATACCTGGATCAATCTATCTGCCAAGGAAGCACTTTCCTACAAAACAGAAATATCGACAAGAGACAGCAGAGAGAGAGAGAGAGAGAGAGAGAGAGAGAGAGAGAGAGAGAGAGAATCCAGAGGACAGTTTATAGCACACAAAAGAACAATTGATTTTGTTTACAGAAGAAATGCAATGTTCATTTCCCCTCCACGAATCTTGCCTTTTTTTTTTTAAAGATTGTACCATGATTTTGTCATTTAGGGGTAGAAAAAGAACATTGCATGCAGGTGTGGTCAAAAAGGTGCAAATAAGCTGGTGACAAAGTGAAAAAAATCAGGCAGTGCAGGAACACAGTGACAGGTTTTAGACAGGAAGAAGCAAAGGACAGCTGTAGTTTTAGCAGACAGTGAGGTATGGTGCAACAACAACACAATAAAAGTGTTACGGAGCTATGCATTGTTTAACCGAACAACACTCTTGGCTTGATTTGAGTTAATTGTGGTTCCTCCAAGCTTTGGAACAGTTAGTAAGAGTTATAAAGGAACATGGAAGTTAGGTGACAGGGCAGCAGATTCCAGCTGGTTTGAAACAACGGACTCGATTAGACCAAAGTGTTCCTCGTTGCAGGCAAACGTGGCGTAGCGGACACCCTTTGCTATCCACGGAAGACGTCATGCATGGTGCCTCTACCCGGCAGCAGTAGTGTCAAAGTGACACAAAATTGTGCAGAACGATACAACTGCAACTGGGCATGCAGTGCTTTGTATCAGCTTGAACAGCATCAAGCAGCCACTTTCACATCCAAACAAGCTTTTCACATTCTCCGTCTCAGTTAGTGATGTCTGGAAGTAACTACAGTTACTCAAGCCACGCAAACAGTCACCATGATGCCAAGTCCAAATCTGGTGTCTGTTTCTGACTTTACCTACAATCAAAACAGTCCTCAGACCGCTGCAGTAAACCCACGACTCTGTGTAAATGTGCATCTTTCAACAAACACAGCCCAGTTAAAGACAAGACTCCATCATTAGGAAGAGATGCATGATGTAAGAGCATACACGGATGGATGGGTTAATGTAATGTTGATGAGCGGGGAGCTTTGTCTGATGGTTTGTCTGGTGATGGAGCCCCCGTGACAAACATGGTGCACTCACTTTCTCTAGTGTGTCTATCCTCTGCTTCAGGAGCCGGTTCTCTGTGCGCAGCCTCTGCAAGACAAAAAAATGACAATCACATGAACATAAATCAATAGAGTGGAGCCTTCATAATACTTGAATCACTCAGCAATCTCTACCAACCTTTATCTCCACTTGCTCCTCCATTTCTTTAGTTTTGATTGTAGTGTATTCTTTTTCTAACCTGAAACAGATCAGTCATTAAGTAAATGGTGCTTAAAGTCCTTACTAAAAGTGTACGTGCGCCCAAAACCCGGAAATAGCGTGCACAAAATAATTCAGATTTATAAAACCGTGCGTGCACGCATTGTTCCCTTTATAAATCATAATCCACCTGAAGATGTGTGCATCATATTCCGCCCTCTACACGCCCAAATTCAAACATGAACAGTCAATACAAAGCACCTCATGAATGAAAATGGAAACAAACAAGCGGGCAGATCAGAGGTTTCCAGCACTGGATCACAGCGAAAACCGGAGGTTAGACGAAAAAAAATCAACTTTCTGATCCACAAAAGGAGGTGCTTATTAATGAAGTGGAGGTGAAAAAGCACATCACGTGTTTTTGCTGCAGCAGGAGGAAGGTCACAAACTACAGATCAATCTGAGAATGACACTAAGTTGCTGCTGCAATCATGCAGTCCTCCTGCAGTGCCAAAACATCCACCGCTCATCATTACGCACGACAGGATCTGCAGTGTTGATGTTTACAGGAGCCACAACAGCTTTTAGTTGTTCACCACTTGTAATCATACTCTATACGTGATGCTGAGGATATTTAATGATCGTGTGAGAGATGCCCGACTTAGTTTCCAAACTTAACTCATGTAGAAGATGTGCTGAGAGCTTCCCTTGAAACTACGATTTGTTTTTAATATTTTAAGACCAAAATACACGAACAAGTTGAATTATAAGAAAATCACACATCTATAAATTATGGCATTACCTAAAAAAAATTCCCAAACATTAAAAATGACAATGAAAAAACCTATCAAGCTATGAAGTTGTTATGATGTTTTCTTCTTCTTTAATACAATTTATTTCTGGGACGTTATGACTTAATTCCAGAGAGGACAGTGGATTGAGTAGGAAATCGAAGCGGGGGAGAGTGGCGAATGACATGCTGAAAAGGAGCATCACGTTGGTGACGTGGCCAAGAGCAAACCACTCGGCCATCGGCGCCCCGAGTTTTAGGAGATTTATCCTAAAATTGAGAAGAGCTGACTAGGATGTGAGTGATGTGCTTTTCAAAGGTGTTTAAAAAACACTGACAAAGGAGAAGTTAGTATGTGTTGATGACATGAGAGCTGTGCTTACTTTTTCATCTTCTTGGCGTTGTATTTAACTTGATAAGCAGCCTGGATGACTTTATCTGGTCCGCTATCCAGCTGGTGCGGGATGACCCTTTGAAAGTGCTGCAGAGCAGAGGGGAACACAGAGGCTGGATAAGTGCCACACACACACACCCACAAAACAGCTCCTTTCAAGCAGCTAGTATATTCACGTCTTAGTCAGGAGTTTCTTTGACCTCAAAGCACTACATCACACGTCAGCATTTACACAGGTCCACCATGGGAGGATACGTATCAATTACCTGGGTGTGGTGGAGATTCCTCCCAAGAGGGTGCTGTGTATTTTGCACCAGAAATCTGAGCTGTTTAAATGACAAGTTATGTAACGGCCGTGGTGATTCACCTGTAACATTCCCTCCATGTCGAGCTGGATGAGTTCAGTCTGGTTCATCTGGAGGATGGCAAGGCCCACGCGGAAAACTATCTCCAGACCCTGAAGTAAGAGGATGACAGTAAACATGGAGTCATGTTTTGAAAGAAAAAAATGACGCTCACTTAGCTCTAAAAAAAGTGTTTTTAAATGGTTTGATAGTTAAAATGAGTCACACCAGTTTTCAGAGTAGTGATGAAACAACTGTCATTACTTTTGTTTGAACTTTAGTGTTTCTATTTTCTCCAACAGGTGGTGCTAATGGATAACATTTCCATTATAGTAAGTATGTAGTCAATCTAGAGCAAATGTTAACCTTATATTGAGAGTAAAAAAAAACTTGGCTTCAATGCAAGGGTTTACGGTTCCTCTTTTAGGTTTCATATCTGCTTTTAACACAACTGTACTGAGGCTTGTAGCCACAGTGACATGCAGCAGGTTCAACAGCAGATTAAGTTCAACTATTAGATAACAAACACTAGAAAGTTAGAAGATGCAAGAGTTGTTGACATCCTGGGAGTACTCCTTTCAGAGTGAACTCAAGAGTCAAAGTCTAAGCTAAATATATCTCATGGAAAATATGCAAAAATACAAATTCTGTACAAACTGACACGAAGAAGTCCATACAGAATATAATGCAAAAAGCATACGCAGTTCCTTTTCAACTGACCTCACACATGAAAATGTCAAAGATCCTTGTTGCGACAGGCAAAGGGAAGGAGGTGAGGAAGATGGTGAGGAACCAGGAGGAGGCGTACATGGATGTGTGAAAGCTTTGAGCCTGGAAATGCATGTGTAGGTCTGGGAGTTGCTCCTGCAAGTTTAAAGATCATATGGATTTACACCATTACCCTTTACGACAACTGCCCTTGCACAAGTCTTCAGCCTGATGAATACATGTTCGCTGTGACACAGAGCTGTAGTGAGCGTTTATACTTGTGCACTTGTGTGTTTGTCCTGCTTTGCAATTACACCGGCAAAAGGAGGTGATGTGCCTTGGTGACTTGATTAAAGTTTTAAAGGCTTCTTTGTGTACTTCCAATAATGGTGACTAATTAAGTGGATCATGTTCAAGAACTACAGCACACACAACATCGAGGAACAAACGAGCACTGTGTCCGAGGTATTTTCAGAATAAAAACACAAAACAGTCACATATGAGGTCTGTGATGCTGCAACACTGTCGTTATATTTCTGGGTCAGTTAGTCATCAGACTACAGTGGAGGATGTGTGCACAAGTATAAACCAAGGCTTCATTTAGAGTACGAGTTCCTTTGGTGATGTTATTTGACAAAATAGTGACATCACCGACAAACAATAACAACTGAAAAAAAAGCTTGACAGAATAAGAACAATTAAGTTACAAATCAATGTTTAGAGAGAAGTCTGGACAGAAATTAAAGAATATTTTTTGTTCTTATTAAATGTTATATACATGTTCGGATGCTTGAGATTTAGGCAGAGATATTTATATCAAGGGACCTCGACAAGTTGGTGTGAAAAGCCCGAGTTTCCTACCTGGATCATACACTCAAACTGGTACATGCAGAGTCCCAGCTCGGCCATACTGGGTTTGAAAAGTTCACGTAATCTGTAGTCCTGCATCAACTTCACAAACACACAGAAAGCCTCCTCTTCTGGCATCTGGAAAAAAAACAAAGAAACAGGATCCCATCAACCCACCACAAATCTGTCTCTTACTTCAACATGTGAAACTCTTTGCTTGCAGCTATTTGTTTATATGTTTGGTGAAGATGGGATTGTTACCTGCATGAGCAGCAGTCCTACAATGAATGCACTTCCTTGACAGTAACCAACCTCCCGGTCAACCAGAGAATACGCCTGAGGAAAGAGGGGTTCACTTTATTTGAGTTTCAGTGATCAGAGAGTCAGAGCTGTACACGCTTTCTTTGTGGATGTACTCGACTGTCAGTTTTAACCCTGAAACGGAGCCAGATACCTCGCTTTGTTATCTGTACATGATTATCAGTTCAGAGTCTTACCTTCATGACGTTGAAGAGAACTTCCTGACCCAAGCTGTCTTTCTCCTTGAAGAATTCATGTTCAGGATATGTGCGGGCGATGTCTCTGCGAATCAGCCTCTCGCAGGGCGACGTCATCTTCAGGAGCTCCGAGTACTGATCTTTGATGGGCATATTCTGGGCGTTGCACAAGAGCTGCCACACTATTGCTCGAAAGTGGTGAGGGACCCCTTTTCTTACAAGATCCTGCAGAAAAAAAAGAGAATAGATACTTTGTGAAATTGATGTTGATCTAGCTATTATAAAGAACCAAGGCTGTCACCAAGCCAACATTTTCATCTTCATTACAAACTAGTAAATACCAAAGGACATCGATACTTGTTTCGATACCACGGTAACAAAAATAGAAGTCCTTGGCAACTAAAATTGTATTCTTTCTTGTTTTTAATCAGCAACAATTGCAAGCAAACTCTTACACTAAATTGCACGAAAACACCGGCAACGTGTCAGTACCTAAAGTTGCCATTGTATTTGTGCAATTTAGACGGTGTCTCCCCCGCTGTCGCCTCCTCGGCTCTCTGCATGTTTGGAGGAGGAGACGTAACCTTTTCATCTTGAAAGATGCCAAAGTGACTTTAGAAAGCTTTGGTTAAAAGTATTCACAATTTTGACAATAGAAACTTATGGGAAACTTAAATGAGCTTGAGGACAGTGTCTCATTATTACTGCAGTGTGGGGCAGTAAAAAAACGTCTGTTTTCTGTGAAGAAAAGGAAAAGACACTTGCATTTATGAAAACAGGATAGAGCTGCTGGGATGCTTTGGACTCTAATATTTTTCCACATTTCAGCAGAGTCTGCGTCTTGTAATAATATACTTTTCATGGCCAGACATAATCTTGTCAGTAGGGCACTTTTCAGAGGGATTTGTTTCCAAATAATACTGCTGATACAATTTGATTAAGCAATTTCCTGTGCTGACGGGGGACACTGGTCTTTCCTGCTGTGGTGGGATCGTGTGTGTGTGTGTGTGTGTGTGTGTGTGTGTGTGTGTGTGTGTGTGTGTGTGTGTGTGTGTGTGTGTGTGTGTGTGTGTGTGTGTGTGTGTGTGTGTGTGTGTGTGTGTGTGTGTGTGTGTGTGTGTGTGTACATCTGGTCAGTGCAGGGTGCATCTGGAGCAGAGGTCCTCCCACACAGGCTTTCAGCAGGAGATCCCTCTCGCCTCTTAAAGGTTAAACAAGACAAACGGAGCTTTGTGCTGGAACAATGCACCGTCTCGTATCTCGGCTGTGTCCAAGTAAAAGCTGCTTTCTGAGTGAAACCACTGATTTATCTCCCGTTTTCTATTCACACTTTATCCTCATTGACAGGCTCAAATATAGATATCATGTGAATCTTTATCTACATCAATGTCCAGTGCTTTAATCAGAGTTAATCTGGTGTAAAACATATTGACATAACATGTGCAGTTAACCATATTAGCCCCCCCCCCCGGACGCTGACAGTTAAAACCATCAGTTGAAAGGAGGCTGGGTTTATCTGCACTTCTGTCGTGTCACTGTACACAGAACAATGTCGGAGTCGTAGCATGACAGGCTGCAAAATAAAGGAACCAAGTTACAAACTGACCCTTAAGTGTTTTTACTGGCAGCAAGTCTTTCTCTATTCGGCCAACACAGAACATCAAAAGGAGCTATGAACTGCAGCCTGCTCATTTGGAGGAGGTCAGCTTGTTAATTCTCTCTGTGTTCATGGCATTAAGAAGGTTCAACAAGTGCTGAATTATCTGTAGTTGTCTCCTCTATCAATCAAACGGACCCAGTGCTCTAAAAACATGTTAAAAATACTGAATAAAGGAGGTTCAAGTTCAAACTCTGTGGCTCTCCAACACTATCTGGCCATTTGCTGCTAACTTCAGCTCACCAGAGGACTATAAGTGAAATGAGACGGTTAAACATGTTGATGAAATGACATCAAAAAGTAAGGCGTAGTCACCTGGTGCTTAGTGAGAACTCTGATGAACTCGAGTCTTCAAGGTAAAACACAGGACTCCTGTTTGTCAATATGGTGGCCTTTAAATAGATATAGATATAAATCTATGCTTTGTATTGAGCAGCCGAATGTGATTGCACTGACAAAAGGCGGAGTTTGGTAACGCTCTATCAAATATCCACTCATGTAAATACAAATTCAGACCCCATGAAACGTTTTGAAAACACACCCGGGATTCTGCTGACAAGTTTCCTTCCTTCATGCGACAGACAATCTGTTTCTCTCTGGAGGCAGAGGGGGAAGAAACATCAAATGTGTGGATTTCTCAGCAGTTATGATTAATACCTCATGTTAGTTGCAACAACAGCCATCTGCTCATTACTACTTCTGTTGAATTACATAATGCATGTCCCTCACAGTACTTCCTCATTTTCACACTAAGGGACCAGAAAAACAGAAACCGTGCCCCACATGATGCAGATGTTCTGCTCCATTTAACGATGGGCGGCTTCTTCAACAGCTTCATGCAACAGCAACGCTTGTTTTTGCATGTTAATGGATTGCAGACAATGGACTTTAAATGTGACAAACTATGAGTAAGGCATGATGATGATCATGGGGATGGGCTGAGCATGAAGTAGTGAATGTGTGACTTTGGGTTACATAACAAATAACATTTGGGGAGAAACACCCAGCATCACATACCTACAACGATATGGGCTAATACAGCAAACAGAAAGAGGAACAAAGAGAGAGTGGGGGTGTTCTCTTAAATATGGGGGTGCCAGGTAACAATATGGAGTGATGACTGTTTTGCTTTTTGAGGTTTTCATCTGCAAAGAGCAAATAGGCTCATGTACAGCTCTGGACTCAGTGTCTGAAAGAGGAGAGCTAGCAACCTGTTGTCTTCTTGTACTGAGGCGATCCACTGCTCTGTATTTAAGTAACATTAGCGTCAGTCAAACAGAGAAGCTTTGGTTGTGTCATCAGTGTCTGTAGTTTAAAAGTGATTAAGCAGAACACTTCTGTTGATGTTTGCCTGAACTGTGTTGAAGTTAGAATGAGCAGCAGTGACACGATGCTGTCTGGTAACTATTTGGTTTATTGGAGATGGTAGTAAGGCATACCAATTAAGACAAGCATCAGATAGGTAGGACCGCCATAGTTAACTTCATAGATCCAAACGTAGCAATTATAGCAAGCTTGACAACACAAATGAATAACATGCAATTTCCACATAGGACGTGGTGCCACGGTCCGTCATCGCTGCCGTTTGCCGCCACTCTAGTCAATGCTCCTGTTTCCACACCACGGGCCAGCAACACCACTCCACTCTGCTCCGTTTCAAATACGCACCAAATCTATTTTTGACGCAGCCAGCTGCAAGTAAACATCAAGCCGAACAGACTAGATCGACCCTGACTGGAAGTCAGACAAGGGAACGCACAGAGCATCCGGTCAATTTGAAAATAAAACCCAATATACAGACTCCTGATTGTGTACCCCATCACTTTTACAACATAACATTACAACAGGCACAGAAGGAGAAGCAAATCATCTTTAGAGAGTCAAAGCGACGCGTTGTTTGCATGTTTTTCTCTTTGTTCCAGCGTGACCTTGTAGTTCTCCGGGCTGCACTCTGCTACGCTCAAGGGATTGCCTGACTTTATATAGTGTTGTCTGCATAAGCTGTAGGACAGAAGTGTCTGTTGTACCAAGTGTGACCTCACATTGATTTGGCCTATAGTGAAAGAGTCCTTTGTTTTGATGAGTTGCACTTAGCTGGTAGTTACATTAGGGAACTGCAGGCTGCTAACGGAGTCACTGTTATGACTTGTGCCTGTTTATCACACAGTTATCAAACCAACTTCAGAACAGGGTTATGCCAGAGACAGTGATGGCCATTGGCTTATCACAAGACTTCAGGGAGTAACCAAAGAAACAAACAACCTAAAATTAGCCGCAAATGTCAGGAGCTAAAATACATTCAAGGACAGCACTTCAGGGTCACCCTGGACTAAGATAACCTTAGAAAAGATTCCTGGGCCAAGTCAAAATGTAAACAAATGGAGCCATTGTAGCATTAAAGCAGAGACGCCTCAGAGAGACACCACAAGTGAGACGGAGCAGACTACGTCTTCACTTTCTTATAAAGTTTCTGTTTAAGTCTGTCTCTTTCTGCTGGGTCTGTTTTTCTATCATAATAATAAAAAGGGACGATTTCAAAAATTCAGAAAACAATTGTTGAAGAAATGATGAAATGTCAGCCTTGACCAAAGTATATGTGTCACAGTGTCTCAGTAAGCTGTTAAAGCAGTCCTGTGTCAGTAAGCTCTTAATCAGGTCTGCACGGGACTCGGCTGTCACTCAACAAGTAGTCATGTGCGCTCGTCTCACCTTAAGCTGCTTCTCCTTCTTTTTGCGCACATCCTCCCACTCATTGACAATACGTCCCCACATGATCCACGTGTCCTCCTCTAGGTGGGAGAGGTTGGAGGAGGCGGAGGAGCTGGACACCAGGGAGGAGCCACTGTTTCGCCTGGAGCCGTTCATGGAGCGCAGCGACTTGCTGTCTGTCTCCAACAGCCTGTAGTGAAGGTAAGAGGGTGAAAGTTATTCATGTGAACCAGAATCAGACACAACAACATCGTCTTTATCTTTATCTCAAGGAAACGGAAATATCTCTTCTTAGCCGACGCTAAGAGCCGAAGACTGAAAACTATTAGGAAACCTCACGACTAATAAAACTGTAATGATCTGAATCTGTTGTTCAGACACAATGTTGTTACGTTTTCTCATCCTGTACTTCAAAGTATGTTGTGTGCTGTTGTAATAAATGCATGAATATAAGTCCTATTCAACCAATACAAGAAGAGGTGCTGCACACATTTAGAAAATTAGCGTGCCGAACTTTCACCTCAGGGCGCACTCACACTAGGCCCAGTAGCTCCATACCGCGCTGAAGCACGATAAAACACTGATACAGATAATCGGCCAAGTGCTGAATGTCGGACCTTGTTAATCGGCCAAGCCAGTAATCGGTCGACCCCTAGTTTGTACCTTACAGTTAGAATAACCTGACTATGATGCAAACCATGAAAACATCAAATCACAGTGTCAAATGTTCAGCTACCTCTGCCAATATCCAAACCACAACCTATTTATCTTTAGCTAAATATGACTAAGAAGAAGAAGAAATCACTGTATGTGAGCAAACATACAAGAGTATCACATTTAACAATAATAACAATAAAAACAAGAATAACAGTGTAAGGGAGGTGTCAGACCTCCACATACAGCCAAACCAGCATCATGGACTTTGGCACTAACTCTCAAACACCTGAACTCTACGTGACAACACATCAACTCTTAATCTGCGTGAGGTTTCAAACGGGTTCAGATCTGGAGATTGGAGGCCATAGTCTGTTGTTCACATATTTATACTAAACCATTCAGGGAACCCTGTTAATTTCTGAATGGGGACATTGAGACCTCTCAACTCAGGATAGAAATGTTTGATCATGAGATAAAGATGATCAATCACAGCAACTTTGTATTGATTTGCATCACAAAGCTACCACCACCCCTCATATGCTGTTAGAGTGCAGAGGTGCTAATACGAGTCCTGCTAAAAGGAGAATCAGTGCCAGACAATTTGCAAGCTGAGATTGAAGCAAACAGACAAACCACATCCCGTGTTGAAATCAAAGCTGCCCACATTTCTGGGGTAGAGCTAAAAATGGACAGCTCATTTTTAAGCCACTTAACATTGATGTATTACAGCGTTATAAGGTTATAACCCACTGAAACCACAGTGACAGACTGTAACAGCCAGTTCATAAGCCAACCAGCAACTGATTCCCTTCTTCACATGTCGAGTTTTTAAACCACATATCACTCAAGTTTACTCCGACACAGAAGTGAGGACACAATGACGTTAGAAACAGTTTAAAGGATTTCTCGGTTTTGTTCATCAGTCCCAATACTGCAGGCTTTCCAAACCTTGGAGACCTGACCCCACGTGGGGTCGCAAGGAATTCAAATGGGGTCCCCTGAAGTATAATTTATTGATTGATAAAAAATATATATTGTATATTAAAGTACTTTAACAGAGTCCACTGTGGCCTATAGCCAAGGTCAAAACAAGTCTCTGTCTGTCTGTCATCAATTGTGCAGAAATGTCGTCCCAGTCTTTCTTCCTCCGTCCACAATAATATGCCCAAAGCCTGAATGTGGTCTAAGATGAATGTTTACTTGTAACACAGTAGAAAAACTTTTACACAATTGAAAACAAATGAATTTGAGCAGAAAGCTGAACGTGTTTTAGATGTCTGTGGGCGCCAAAAAAGGTACAACCACTGCAATACTGTGAGAAGCAGTCACAAGAACTATTCCCAGAGATAAAGCACCTTTAAAGGAACTTAATGCAGTTCCAGATCTTAGTTAAGTTCAGGAACATTCCCCCCCCATAAATAAAACACAACTACTCTCGGTGCGAGTGCTTTCCAATAACAGGGGCCTTTTGGGAGTGAAGCTTTCAGCTCTGGACACTTCTGATTGGTTCAGTTCTTGCAACATTTTCATTTGACGCCACCATTTTTTAAATCTTGTAGCCGCACACACTAGTACATTTGTTTGCAGTATTGTCCTTCCACACATCAGTGATGTCAAAGAAGAAAGCATAAGAAGAAGGACAACGTGAAAAGTAAACGCTCAACTAAATATTTATGCTGAGGACAAAATGCAGCAGGAACTGGAACCTGAAACCCTCAGTCATGAAGGTGCTGCATTATATAAAACTGAAATAAAAGAAAATTAAAAGCAACAACACATCGGCAGGAGTTCATTTTAATGATCATATCTCCAGACTCATATATGTATTCTATAGTTACCATCTTAAGTGCATTAGTGGGGATAAAAAGCTCGGGTCGATCTTGCACTGTATCTCTCTTATCAGTTTGTAATTCGAGTTACTGACAGAGTGACCTGAACAGGGATCAGCGTGCAGAGGAGAGAAGCTGTGACACCCAACCTGTGCAGCACAGACGAGTTCATGATAGACACACAAAGGCTCAGACATCTGATCTCGGAAAAAAAGACCAGGGCCTCTGCACTGGAGCCTGTGATGTCACTGAGGGTGCTCCCACATTGGCTAGGATTACAGCCAAATTTGGGTCGGGTGGGAGGGAGGGAGAGAGAGACATGGACGACCAGAAAGACCAGCCAGCAGCAACAGAGCTTCTTAACTTGTATTCAGCTCTAGTCGTCAGCTAAAATCTAGTCTAGTAGCTGCAATACGACAGAAATGGTCAAATGTTTCAAGCATTTCAGTCAGCTCTTCACAACAAGCTGCATTATAAGTCATCCACACTGCACACCAAGGCTGTGTTACACATGAACCTGAACAGACTTACACCCCTGCTAATAATTCACCACTATCCAAACACAAGTCAGAAGCTTTACAAACAAAAAATACCAAAAACGTACAGAGAATTTGCCTTCATGAAGAAATATTTGCGGCTTTTTTAAATCACGTTTTGATTAAAACTCTGAGTTTAGACCAAAAAACAACATTCAAGGGGAACATTCTCGTCAAAGTGAAACTGTTTTTAATTCATGAAATCATTTTGCAGTTTGCCAGAAGCAGGAGAACAAGTCAAAGATACAATCCACCTTACCAAGAAAAATTCATGATGTTATCCTCATGTCTCGTGTTTTCATGGATTCTGAAGCAGTGGCATTCCTGATTTAAAGAATTAAGCAGTCAGTGTGGGACTTCCTGGTCTGTGTGAAGCTATCGAGTGAATGCTAGTGCCTTTTATCTGCTCTGTAGGGTACAAAGGCCTCACCAAACACACAAACACTTGGTAAGCAGGAGCAGGATTCATCACAGTATCTGTAATACAAACATGAATACCAAAGAGCTCCCCGCTTTGTTAAACCTGAGTGGCTTTCTTCTCAGGAAACTTTCAGCACTCCTTATTTTTCTAGATTTTCTAACACTCCAATTTGCTGCAGTCATTTTTTAATGTGAAGGAAAACACAAAAAATACTTATTTTAACTATTAGAATCTGGCGCTTCCTCATGAGGTTCATATTCTTGCTCATTTTCCACACGTGTATTTATCACTACATATTTAAAACTGTATATAAATCAAATGGCAGCGAGGAAGAAGACTGTTTATGGCCTCCTTCTCTCCAACTGTACTCTCCCTGACCCCTGAAGTAATTATGATTACCTAACAAGTCACTTCTTTTAGGTTTACTATTGTTTCATAAGTGCTGCTGTCAAACGTAATTAAATTAATGCATTCCATAACGGTGTCTTTTTTCCATACCCGCCCCCTCGCAGGGCTGGAAAAATAAACTTCAAACATGTCAAGCTGTTTTTATGACTATGGAAATCCTGACACACTCTCTCTCTCTCTCTCTCTCTCTCTCTCTCTCTCTCTCTCTCTCTCTCTCTCTTACTCTACATTTCTTTTTTTCTTTTTAAGATAGATTTTGGGGCGTTCAGCCTATATTTGGATAGGACAGTGGTAGAGTTGGAGCTCAGGGAGAGTGAGCTGGGAATGGCGTTTGCGAAAAGAGCTGCTGGTCAAACCTGAATCCAGGCTGCCTGCTAATGCTGTATTTACCTCCGAACTCGGATCTCTGAGCTGGGAATGACGTCACACCCGAGTTGACTGTGTTCCAGTTGCAAGTCGGAAAAGCAACATGGACACCTCCAGTTGTACCTTTGTTTTGTTACCTAATACCAGACGATAACAACACACTACGTGATAGTTTGTGCACGGAAAAAAAAGACAACATGTCCACAGATAGAACTTGCACGATACTATCGGTGTGATTGATTTAATCACACAAAAAGAGGAACAAGCGGCTAATAAACACTATAGTTACAGCTTTAACGTTACGGTTGATGCACGTAGCAGCCATGTTGAATTTTAACTCGGGCTACTGAGTTTCCGAGTCAGAATTCCGACTTCAGGGGGCGGTATAAAGTGCTACCCTCATGCTTCGTACACTTTTTGACAGCATTTGCGACCCACTGAAAAGGGCTCTGCAACCCACCAGTTGAGAACCACTGTTTTAGAGTGTATGGAGTATCATTTCCAATGTAAGAAAACACATCAGGGTTCAAGATTTTAATTTAACAATAATTCAACACACTTGATTGTTCAGAGACTTGAATATAAACAAATGACTACTACTCATTTGATCCTGTTTTTCAACAACGTCTATGAACTACACTTAAAGGAAGAATGTGCGACTTTTTGATCCAGTAGATGTCGCCTTTGAGCACCAGCATAAAACCAAAACAAACTTTGGCGACACCTCCGCCATACTGAAGCCTCCGCTCTCCTCCAGCGACACACCTCCATCCCCCCTCCACTCATGTTGAGTGTTTCTTGTTTTTAATAACCAACATTTGAAAGCAGACTCCTGCACGCTGCCTGAGTTGCACAGAAACCTCTAACGTGTGTTGGTACTGTATTTTTTACATTGAAGACAGCGCTCTCCCTCTTTTGGTTTAAAACATGACTGAAGATCTGTTTTTAAAAGCTTTGGTACTTATCGATACTGTCGCTGACATTTTGACAACCTTAGTTCAAAAGAGACTCCATCGCAAATCAGAAGCAAAATGTAGCAGCAAAGGCGTGTCTTGTGAAAGGCCCTGGCTGTGTGCTGTGGAGACAGGGGTCAAATGGCATATGAACTATGAGCCTCATGACAATGTAACTTCTGTTCACCAGATGGAGGTCTGCTCAGAGCTTCATAAAAGATATTAGAAGGAAAATTAAACACTTGTGTAGTTGGTTTTGATCTTCCCTATGTGTGTGTCACTCTGCATTCTGGAGCAGTAGCTGTTGTGGGCGTAACGATGAGTCACCGACCTCCGAGTTCAACAGAGCCGTGCTGTCTCTTCTCTAGAGTTAGCTGTGACACAGTCCTGAACTCTGAACGACACGCTTGGTTTCCATGCTGACACTGACTGCACTAGCCATGGGTGAGAGAAACAACGGAGAAGGAATTCACAAAGTCGGCCAAAGAGGGGTGTCACGTCATCCTCCGCCAGTACTTTATTCTGATGTGAACAATGAACACCTCAGAGACGGAGCACGGATTACAATACGTTTTACTCAACAAGAGTGCGACTGTGTAACTGTACTGAGCTGTACCAGACTTTCATCAGTGGAAGTTGGTTCAATACAAAGATTTGACCATTCATTCCTTCTAGCAGGGTACATCAAAGATCCTCCAAGTTAAATGTAAGACTTTTTAAGGCCTTTCCAAGACCACTTCAACTGAAATGTAATGCTAAATACAATGACAAATGTTATGGGATTGAAAACCAAGAAAATGAATGTTTATGTAAAGATTCAGTTAATTCTAACCAAAGTCAAGAAGGTTAAAATTCAAGCACATGTTTTCTAAAGACTGGCTGCATAAGAATGATAAGAAAACAGCTTTATCGGCGAAGCTATTCTGGAGTACCTGCACAGTGAGTTGGGTCTCCAGCACCAGAGCACACAGACATTAACCAGAAATAGAAAAGCCTGAATCAGCATAATTCACATCCTGGTCTCTGCCTTGTTGGTCTGCCTTGATGCATTAGATTTCCTAAATCTGACGAGAGTGGCCATCGTAATTTTGGTCACTATGGTAACAAAGCTAGCAACATCGAGTGCATGATTGTATAGAGAACAGCCAAGCTAAGTCGTAGCACACAGAAAAAGACGCTAACTGCAGTCTGAAGACTCACACTGGTGCTAAAAACAACTTTATTAACAGGCGAGCTAACTGCAGCGAGCTAATTACCATGACAATTAATTACCATGACAATTCATTTTTCTCGTCAGTCCTACCAATCTTTTCCATAGGAAACTACCTAGAGACGCACCGATTGGGAAAATCAGGGCCTATACCGATGTTTGAAATAACAATTTAGCCAATTGTAGATTCTGATGTTTGTTTCATGACTTCTTTTGGTGTAAGACTTTTCAGAATTACACAATATCCTTTCATGTTTGACAATAAAAACAAGTCAGAGTTTGGTCAAAAGGTGACTTCTTCTGCCAAATAAAAAACCTCTAAATCAGTAGTTCGGTATAGAGGTCAGCATTGAATTGATTTGGCACAACAAAAAACATCGGCTACTGACATCGGCTCATGCCACATTATTTGCTGACGTGATAATGTCTGTCAACAGGGCCAGTATCGGCCAATACCTATATTTAACCGATGCATTGGTGCATCCCTACTACCCTGAAAGCACAAAAACAATAAATAACAATAATTCAAAAACCCAATCAATGGCAAATCAGTACCTTAGGAATCAACTGGGGGATCTTGCTAATTTTGGCCACTACTACAGATGTGCTTTTGTTTTCAGTCTCTTTCACAACCTCTTTGTTTGCTACAGGATAAGCTGTCTCCGCAAAAATCTTCGCCTTTAAACATGCTGTCCCAGGTATATTAGGGCCAGTGGATAAGCCAAACATCACTCACAAAAACATACAAGCGAGTCAGGCTTCATCTATACCAGCTTAAAATACTTCACTTTGAAACTTTACTCAAGGGCCAGGTCAAAATCAGTAAAATAACCTAAATCCACAAGCTAAAGATTGTCTGTCTGTTATAAATAACATTGGAATCAATGTCTGACTTGGTCTCTGGTTTGCAGTATGACAGAATCACAACATCAACAAAAGAGGAGAAAAGAACATACTGACGAACAGAAAACATAACGCTGCGGTTTAATTACGTGTACGTATTGGTCGCACACATACAGTGTATGCACTGACTCCAGTCACAGGATATAAACGTCACTCCCCTCAGCTACTGGCTCGAGGTGAATTCTCCGGATAATATCCTGCTCCTATCAGCTCACATGAACTTGCTGCGGAACAAATTCTAGGTGTCTGGCAGGAGAAACTCTGGGGAGGGTCTGAGTGAAAAATGTGTCTGTTTGTGTTCACACGTACTGCTCCTCCTGGAAATATCAGTTTTTCATGAGTTTTCTGTTAAAGAGTGAAAGCCCTGTGACTAATTCATTGCAGCTCCATGTAGAGCCATGTTTCACTTCTGCATTAATGAAGGTAGAAGATGATAGTTACTCCTTTACGGCTGATTCTAGTCTGAAGTACATTCAAATTCAAAATGTTTGTGATTTAACCATGTTCTGTTGTTTATGTTGTTGTTGTTTGTTTATTTTTGTGATTTCCCCATGTTGTGTTTTGTTGTCTTCTAATGTGTTTGTGATTGTGTTTGGCTGTTGCCTCTACCGGGTCTTTCTTGTAAGAGAGGTTTTTAATCTCAAAGGGACTTCCTGGTAAAATGTCAAAGTGCATTTAAAGAAAATCAACACTCACACCTTTACCTCAATTACAAAGACTGACATTGACGGACAGGTGAAGCTTCAAAGACAAACTGTTTACCTGTTCTGCTCTTCAAGCTTGGCGAGCAGCTCCACATCGTCAGGACTGAGCTGCGCCGGTGAGGACGGCGAGAGGCCAGGCGAGGGGCCAGGCGAGGACAGAGACGTGGAGGATGAGGTAGCAGTGGTCTGCAGGGAAGTGGGAGTGGCCACCTGGCTCGCCATCTGACTGACCGTGTGGGACACCGAGTTCTTCACCCATGAGAGAGTAGAACTCAGCTTACCAGCAACTTTGTCTGTCGCCACCTGTGGAACACGGAGGATAACTTTTTATTAGGTAGGACATATCAGTAATAAACTTCAGTCTTTAGCATGTTTAGCACTACTCCAGATTCATGTTTCCTACAATGCTGCAAGTAGTTAGTTTGCACGCCCCATGTACAGAGGCTGTAGTCCTCGAAAGGGGACGGCCCGGGTTCAAATCTGACTTTTGGCTACTTTAGCACATTTCATGGCCCACTCGCCTCCTGATTTCCAACTGCCCTGTCTCTCCAATAAAGTCTCAAAGCGTGACGTTAAAAAAATGTAGATAGTGGACGAAGCAACAGAGTCCGCTATACGATGCTACCATGACTGAATATCTGCCTTAATATCAAAGCTACGTGTAGTTTAACGGAACAACACTATCAACAAAAGAGGAGAGAACAACCTACTGGCCAACAGAAAATGTAATGCAGCAGTTTAATTATGTGCACAGAGATCATAGTGGTCGCATGCATACACTCTATGCACCGTGCAGCAGTCACAGTATATATATGTCACTCCCCCCCTCCCATTGGCTCGAGGTGAATTCTCCGGAGAATATCTTGCTTCATTCTCACATCAGATCACTCGGACTTGCTGCCAAAAAAATTCTAGGGGTCTGGCAGGAGAAACTCCGGGTGAAGTCCGAGTGAAGAATTCAGCTGTTTGCGTTCACACATACAGCTCCTCCTGGAAATATCAGTGTGTGAAAGCCCTCTAACACACAACAAGATAAATCACAGTGCATTACTTTAAAATAACCTACTGTTGGTAGTCGACACACCCCATAATGTCAGCTTGGCATGAAAGCTGAATGCTGTGAATATTCTACAGATATCGCTACGATTCTAATTAATCCAAAATCATTGGCTTACAAACACTAACATACCCCATGAGGAAATCCTGTGTGTATTCATCAGGAGAACAAAAAAATTAAAATGGACTCATTTAAAACAGCAGCAACAAGTCTCTCCTTTAGGTAATCCACTCGTCTGGACCTTCGACCGCTTTAATGACACACTGCCCTGTAGTCATATGCTGATCATACAGTCAGGAGGGGTCAAAGTACTCTGTGTAAGAAAGTACTTCTTTAAGGCTCCTGCTGAAGTCAGAGTAGTACAGGAAGTAAACCTCTGAACTCAGCACAAAAAAAGTCTGACATTCACCTCAACTAACACCTGAGAAAAAAAGGAACTACTCTAGAGTTTAGTTCCACCTCAGCAGGAAGTCTGGGTACTGCCACCAGGCAACAGGAAAAAAAATCATTGCATGCATTTCACTCTGTAAAACACCATGAGTCATTTTTCTTTGAGACTATAACAGAGAACAAAGAAAAAGGAAACGGAGAGAAACAAAGGGAGCGGAGGAAAAGATTGTGGTTAGTGTGGTGTTAGGTAGGAATGTGCTACGCTACAGACTGATAATGTTAGCGAAGCTTTTCTATCCCACCTGTGCAGACAAGGAGACACAGAGTGACTATAACAGCACACAGAGAAGATGAAGATTCATTATTAGAGTTCATGACCTTAAATTGAATTGAATTTCCCCTTGCAGGATTAACAAAGTGTATCTTAAATACCAAACAAGGTTATTGTGTTTTCAGCTCTAATGAATTTCAACAGGTTCGTCTAGAAAACTAAAAAGACGGTCTGAAAATACATCTCAATTATAATGAAGTAATAATAAGAATGATATTTTAAAAAGGTGTAATATATAGAATTTTTACCCTAAAATATTTGAATGAATTAAAAATGGTCTAAACCTTTGTTATATATATTTATGTTGTTGAGTACTTCTCAAATATTTCCATCAGTGATCAAGGCCAGATCAAATCTGTAACTTTACAGTTGTAACAGGACTGTGGCCCTCAGTATGCAGTGCAGACTTTTCAGTAGGGAGTTTCAGTAGACTGAACCCTCGTGGTCGTTCAGTTTGCATTTTTTGTGTCCACCTCAGCAGCCTGAACATTTCAGTATGGATACTAACTTCCGGGTTTTGTGCAGTATGGATCGGATGCATCCTTTCAAGAAATGAATTGTATTTTACCACCCACAATGCTGTGCGAAATTAAACGTAAAACGTCACTTCACGTGCGCCTCCAAATCAAAACAAACGAGCATGGATTAATTGAATCAATTTTTAATCTAGAATTAGAGTCCCTTCTGAAAACGCTCCTTTTAATTAACAACAAAATGTAACACATGTCTGAATTATTATAAAACCTTTCCTCCTCTGTTTAAATAATGATTTCCATATTTATGTATGCGTCTCTACTGGTTTATTTGACTTTATATTCTGTATATTTCTGTCTTTCATTTGTACTTTCCTGTACTGTATATTATTTTATTATTTAATCTGTATTTTTCTTTAATTACATTGTGATATTGTTTTTTGTTTACCTGACTGTATATGTGCATTACTCTTCTTGAATAAAGCTAAACAAAAAAAAACACAAAACGAGGATGGATGTGGCAGGTTGGGGTAATAATGCAAATGACGCCACTTCCATACTGAATGAATCAAACGAAGTAGGAACAAATATCTGCCTACTGTGTGCGTCTACTGAACAGTGGGTACTAAAAGTCTACAGCACAGATCATAGAAGGGACTGACTACTGTCTACTGACAGATTGTGTAGGCACTTTGCAATTTGGATGCACCCTGTGTCTTCTGTTACGGCCTCCATAACACAGCTGCAATGACAGACGCTATATGTTTATCGTTGCCATGGAAACACTGGCTGTTACGTCAAAGACCGCTGCATAAGAAAGCGAGAACTGCTACTGAAAGCTGCCGTTCTGTTGCTGTCTGTGCTGCTGTGGCAAAAACCTCATGTAAATTATACTCAGATACATTAGCTCATCTGTAAAGATATTCTCTTCCTCAGGTCTGTTTCACCCGTTAGTGTTCATGACAGTCGACTCAGAGTTCATTTTGGAAGGTCATCTTTTATTATTGTTTTGATTGATAGCCCCTGGTGGCAGAAAAAAATCCTTCAGTGTTGTCATACATTTTCCAGAAATATTTCATGTCAGCAAAAAGCCAAACAAACTCTGAGGTTGATGGATGAGGTTTTTTGAGATGTTTCAATTTTCATTCAATGTAACCATTGAAAGAACGGTGTGAACAGGCAACAGTAAAGGTTATGCTATATTCTACAAAATGAAATAAGTTAAGGTCAACAGATTGTCTTGTGGTGACCCCGTTGTCATGGCGCTTATAAAGCTGTTATCACACACGCGCTGCTGAAAGTGTATACATACACGCCCCTGAAATCTTTCTGACTTTCTTATTCACACATGTCCCTTACAGCAAGACGTTTTCCCTGTCAGACAGAGGTGGGTGTCTCAGGAATCAAGATAACATGTTAATAAAAAGAGTAAAAAGGACGCTGAGGAAATCCAAGATGGCGTTGTGACAGTTGTTGCTTTTTAATCAATGCTACGCGTTATTGGGCGTATTCACTGTTGTAACAGTCAGAATATCGTTGTAGTACAAGAGAGCGCCGAAGGTGGTGCCTCTGTTATGTTTTGAGTCTGTGTGAGAAAGAACGTTGTTATTCTGACAGCCATCCTGTATGTGAGACCGCTAGAGGACTCAGTGACGAGATGCTGCAGGATATATTACTGTTCATGTATGATTAGTGAATATAGCGCCGTAGAGACCTGGCTTTGTATCTTTGATATCAAGAATTGTAGAATAATCCCCCCCCCCCCCCATGGAAATCCCCACTCTGTTGTCTGGCAACTATCTGATGCTAACCAGCTATCCCGGGACATCTGCTAATTGCTACCTGCCGCTAGCTTCTCCACCTGTACCAGCATTGTTTCACTGTGTAAACCAAAGAGTGGTCAAGATCATGCTTTCATGCAGAGAAAAGTTTGAAAAGGCTTCAATATTGGCACGACAATGACACTGGCTGTGTGATGTAAATGTCAACCCCCCCTCCTGCATGTCTGTGGTGAATTATCCTGAATAATTCACACGTGTTGTGTTGTGTTCACACACCAGCTCGCCCCGTCCCCGACGACTTCACACAGAACTTTTACCAGAGGCTGGCAGGAAAAAAGTCCAAGTCAGAGTTAAAAATTCTGTCAGTTTGCGTTCACACATGCAGCTGAGTCTGAACATTTCATGAAGTTTTGTGCATTTGTGAAAAAACATCGAAAGATAAATGCAACATCCCAGGTTTAATAATGTTAAGAAAATGTTGGAATAAAAAGTCAAATTAAAAGAAAGTTTACACCCCAAATGTCCTTAGCACAATAAACAATAATGTACACACTGTTGTACGTGCAAATCTACATTTAGAGAAGTATTAGGGTATCATAAAGTCTGATTTCTATATCATATCACACTCTACTTAAGGGGTCTCTAGATCACGCCTGTGTTAAGTCTGTTCTGAAATGAAGAGAAACAGGAAGTTGGTCGACTAGACTTTTAATGTTTTTATAACACCCTGTTCCTGAGCTGTGACTATGAGTCGCATATTTACTGACCTTCTTCAACAACATGACATACACATGACAGCTAAACTAACAGAGCCTCCTCCTGTGCACCCTACAGGCCGCCTGCACTGAGTCAACATGGATCACACCTAACAACAAGAGGTGACACTTCCTTAGTTAGAAAAAACACGAAAAAAGTTCTGCGCATATACTTTAGTACTAAAAAAAATTCAATCAGCTTGCAAATGTCAAAGAGTTCATCTGAGCATGTTTGATATATGTTGTACTTCTATAAAGAAAGAGTTTAAAGGTAGGCGTTTGACTGCAGAGGTCATGAATGTTATTAACGGTGGTAGGATTTACTTTTCATACCATGCCGTCACTGTCTGACACGTAAACTACTAATAGAGCTTTTTGATTTGTAATTTTTCTTTCCATACATGCACCAAAGAACACTGACTAACAATAATAATGTGACGTTTAAAATTGCTGGTTACATTTATGAGCTCAGACTGTAATTAAATAGATAACAACCTCAACACAAGTAGCAAACCTATCTTTACGCTGCACAGAAGACGAATCCTCAACAGCTGTATGCAGAGCAAACTCACTCAAATGTCGACCAGCTCGCATTTCCCACATCAGCAGCAGAAAAGTTAAAGATTTGATCAAATGATTCACAATAATATGAGTTCATATTTGATCAAATCAACACGACTACATGACCCTGAACAGCAGAATGGATGTACAAAACCTAATCTTCCTTACAGCCACAATGATTCAATTACAGAAAACTGCAACTAATTAAGTAACTAAAAAAGATTTCAGTCCTCCAATTGCATCTTGCATGAATGTTTCTTTCCCCATATCCAACTCTTTTTGTTTTACACCCACAGGTCATTGTCTGGGCATGAGGTTTCTTCAAAGACTGATCCCCAATGTGGGATGCCATGCAGAAATAACCGGGCAGAGAAGAGATGATCATGTTGACAAAACACCCTGAAGTCCACCAGAGTGTAATGAGGCCTGGACCCTGCCTTGTTTATGTGTGCTCTTATGAGCGCTGATTAAAAATAAACCTCATTCATTATCTGTTGTTTGAAAAGATTCAGTAGGCCTTAATGCAGTTTCTCAGGCAAACCAGAACTGAACACTAAATATGAGCTGACATCAAACTTTTTCAGGACAGGCGAGGGCCATGGTTAAAGGGCTGCCGGTGTCCAGGTGTCCTTAGGAGACATTCCTTGTAGTAAGCCCAGCCAACTGAAGCAAAGCTTCCCTATAAATCCTGGATACAGAGATTGTTTCTGCTTTTGTTTGCCAAAGACCTCAACGGGGGCCCTGAGATGCAATGCGCATAGCTAATGAAACTCAGCTAGACAAGAAGAAAGCCTTAGCAAAGCAGGACGATTGGGGAACTGAGAAAGACCAAAGGAAGAACAGAGAAGCACTTCCTCACTCCTAATTTAAAATTCAAAATTGATTTCACAGCAGCGAACATTGAGTTCATGCAGGAAAAAAAAGACCAGGTAAATAGAGTGTTGCATCCTCTGAAGCAAAGTACAAATGAAAACTAAAACTTTCAGATATGTGGTTATTCATAGGCAAAAATAAGACAAATTCACTGTTTCCGTCGTCTGTAATCACATCTCTGTGGAATGAATGAGAACAGAGTGGTCTCTCCCAGCAGCAGAAAGCAGGCTCATCTTGAGGGGAAAAAAACGCCCATGTGCTCTGTGAGGGAATTAAAGCCCAGTCCTGACTTACAATAACACACTCACACTGAGGTACGAAGGCCTTTCACTTTAAACACTGAAGGAAGCTCAGACTTTCCCAGTGTACAATCAGCATTTCAATGGTGTTGCTGCAGGCTATTCTTCAGTACACAGCCACAGTTCAAAGCACAGGCTAACATTGCACACTTGGCCTGCGAAAGCTGCACTGCAAAAAGTAGCCTTGCTGTGGTGTGGGAAAGTAAATGTTTCGATCAATACAATAACGCCAACACATAAATCACAGCCTTAGCTAGTTTATTCTGTGGGATTGAGAGCATGAGTCAATGAAAAACTACAGCTGCAAACTATTCTGTTAACCGTGTGTAAAATGCATTGTCTATTTCCGTGACTGGCATGTGGGATATTACTTAGAAAGCTCAGTTCTTCCACTTGCAGCCACGTATTATTCTGACACTGAACAGTTTCTTCTCTGCTTTTGCCCAATCATACTGCAGCCTTTTACGCATGTTGTTATTTCAGACTGAAAGAAATGCAGGCATAAGTTCTGCAACCTTCCCAGTACCAAAAACACATGTATTATAACTTCCTGATGCGGTGTTTGTTCCTCAGCACTGAGTCTGAGTAAAGCTTGGGAAGCTTTTTGTCATAAATGCAACAAGTACTGACATGTGCATCCTCTGACACGGCCATCTTTTGTCTCACAGATACGACTTACTGACTAATGTTGCACATTGAAGGTTTGTTTTTGTATTGCCTGTACCTCTCTCTTTTCCCCCTTTAATCTGAACTTTTAAAAAGCCAGCAGTATTAACAGGTTTGTTCTGTAATTCTTTTTTGTCTGTTATACATGATAAAGTAGTTCTAGTTGTATTTGACTACCCCCCTCCTACTGCAGATCACAGCTATACTTTGTGTCTTTTGCTGTTGTTTTATCAACTGGGAAGCCTTTTGTGAAAAGAGGTTTCTAAAAAGTGCTTCAGAAGTTATCTCAGGGTACTCACTCACAGGCCGATATAGGGTTGGTATGCTTTAGGTGACATAGCACTAAAACAGAATTAGGATGAGTTTAAACGTGTCATTACATGTACATGGGCAAAAATAATGTGAACCTGCAAAGGGTCAAGTTTCTTTGCAATGATTAATGGGATGCATTTCATGCAACATTACTGACATTGTGGTTGATGTTGGTCTGTCTCAGTTAACTGGATCAACATGCTGTGAGATACAGTATGGAGTCACAATTACTTAGTTAACATAATGCCATTGACTCACAAATACTCAAGCTTTTGTCTATTAAAACTTTATCTTAACGCATGATTATCAACTGGATATTGTAAAGGGGATTTCCCTACTTATGTGGGTGTATCGCCCACTTCATCCTTGGTTGCAGAGCTGTGTTGTTGTTGTTGTTGCAACTTGCAAGTCACTTCCCTGCAGTTTGAGTTAAAGATATCCTCGGCATGGACACAGCAAATGCTTCTGCTTGGCAGTAAGGCTGCAAACTATGCGCTCACTTATCAAAAGCATTTAAGCTTACAGCTATTAAACCGAGGACAGCTAAATTACAGACAGGAGAAGTCTCTGCTCCTTGTATGGCTCGCTGGTGTTGTGAGCTGAAATGGAGCTCTAGCATGAAATGCATGAACAGTATGCAGCTCTGTTTTTCTCTCTAATGTTAGCGAGCTAAACGGGGCTACAGTGAGGTAACATTTCTACAAACATAAAACCCTAAATTAATCCGACATTTCATTAAGCATCAAATTCTCCGTTTTTGTTTCCAGGCTTCTGTAAACTGAGTCCTCAGCAAGCCAGTGAAGAAGTTTATCAACACCAGACATCCGTTGCCAGTAGTTACAAACAGTGATAAAAGCTAACATTGTAATGTCAAAGTTTTAACCAGCGAGGACTACACTTAAAATACATTGTCACCCCACTCACCTCGACTGATCACAGAGAAAATAAGCAGTGTCTTTACGAGAAAGTGTTCAACCCAGTCATTAGACGGAGCCCGAAAAAAACCAAGAACATCTTCTTTTTTTTTTTTTTACCTTGAAGCGTTTTGGACCGACAGCAGCAAACGTCGTCTGCTTCCCATGCACGAAAGTAAAGTCCCACTTTTATGAGAAAACCGTGTGTTTTCAAACACTTCAGCTGAATACATTAGCTATCTCATCCAAGTTAGCATAGCTAGGTTTCCACTTGAGAGCTAGCCAGCGTTAAGTTAGCTAGTTCCCATTGACTCTACGGTCCAGCCCATGCAGCCGTGTAATCGGTGATACGTGTACACAAATGTCTGCGGAGCTCAGACACACACGGCGGCGGCCTACCAAGTGTTTACATCGCACGGCGCATGCGCCTTCAGCGTAGACACGGGGAAACACTGCCACCAAGTGTTTGAGGCGTGGAACTGCACCTCTAAGAGCTTCTCATTCATTCAGACGAGTGGAAATGATGTGTTTCCAAATAAACAAAAATAAGTGTAGGTGTATAGTAGAAAAGATCAGCTTTCTCAAGCAGAGGTGTAATTATTTATCTCACTGCTGATCATCTTATGCTGCATTCAGGACTGAATCATCATAATCTTTAAACAGAAACAGAGTTATAGGCAGTGGTGTAGTGGTGCCTGGAGAAGTGGGTATACTCTTAATTTTTCCCCTAATTATTTTTTTAAGTTACCGGCCAGCAGAGGATAAACGGCCTCTGTTACTAACAGTGACATAAGACTCCTCTTGCATCTTTAGTTAGTGCGCGTGCTAGCCAATTAGAGACAGAGTAGAGAGGGTCATCCCTTCACCATCCTAGGAATTTCAGCATCCTACTGTATATGGTCATTCAATTAATGGTTTGAATCAGAGGAGATTTAGAAGTGGGTATACCCTATGGAGACTGATAAAAAAAGTGGGTAAACTCCGTATACACTGCACTACACCACTGGTTATTGGAATTAAACACACTGCAGGAAAACATGAAAGACCAAGCAATTTCTCATAATGAGAGCACTTAAAATTATTTCGATGGAGTGCTTTGCTTGTGTGATTTGGGGTAATCAAGGGGGTGAGGTCAACGTGATAGGGTGTTATTAAACTATGATAATTGGCAGCACTTGACCAGAAAAAATGTCAGAAAAATAAAGACGGTGTGTTAAGAAAGCAGGAGGCAAAAAAGTATCTTTAAAGTTAGATATAATGTCAACATGAATACAATAACAAATGACCTCTTTACTGTTAGCTTGTATTCAACTTGGTCAGAGACATCAACAAAATAAATAAAGTGAACATATTGTTGAGTTTAGCTCCGTACATTATGAGTGTGTAAGTCAAAGAAAAGAGTTTCAAGCTTCCAGTACTTCTGTATGTGTAAGGCTTATTTAATCTGATGTGCATAACTTACCTGAAGTTCATTGCTGGGAGATATAAGTCTTCTGTCTGACCAGACTGGAGGTTTGAAATGTGATGTCTCAGTGGTCTTTTAGTTAGTCCATGTTGTCTGTTGACAAGTATCAAAAAATAAGTCAATTTTTTAAAATAATAATAATAATAAAAATAATAATAAAGTTCCTCCTGCCTGGTTAGTCCAAATAGAATAAAACAACCCTAAATAAAGAATTGACAAAAAGGAAGTTAAATTCTATTAATTCTAGAAAGGGCATGTTTCACAGCCGGCTTTCATTAAAAAAGAAAAGTCAACAGAAACCAACAATCAAGTAACTACATCCGCGCAAAATAGCTCCAATGTGACGAAGCAGACAACCTTGATTTACATACCAAACTGTCATTAAACCTACTTTTCTGGTTTCACATGGGAGCAGTGACGCATGTCTTTTGTTGTTCATCTGACACTCCTGTGCTCATAGAGAGGCTGAAAAGCAGATGACGTTGTACAGGCTCAAGTTAGCAGCAACACAGAAACTGTATAGGCCACTCAGTGTGATATACCCTGTCACAATAATCTCAGCTACGGAGGAGGATTAGGGCCAGGCATGAGACATAAATAATGACAGGAGGAAGTTTTATCTTTCCATTAAGCACTTCAAAGAAAGAAAGTCAAAATATCGAGAGAGAGAGAGAGAGAGGGAGAGAGAGAGAGAGAGAGAGAGAGAGAGAGAGAGAGAGAGAGAGAGAGAGAGAGAGAGAGAGAAAATGTAAAAAATGTCTAGAATAAAGCAGACATACAATTTCCAGAATAACGCTGAAATATAGAGAAAAAAGGCAAAATGTCGAGAGAGAATAAAGTTGATATATACTATTTGGAGACAAAGTCGAAACCCAGAGAAATAAAGGTCAAAATATCAAGAAAAAGGGGCGCCAGTATCTAGTGGTTAGTGTGAACCCATGTACGGAGGCTGTAGTCCTGCAAGCGGGCGACCCAGGTTTGAATCTGACCTGTGGCTCCTTTCCCTCATGTCATTCCCCACTCTCTCTCTCTCTCTCTCTCTCTCTGATTTCTGACTCTGTCCACTGACCTATCTCTAAATAAAGGCATAAAAAAAACAAAATAACGTTCACAAATAAATCTAAATATATTGAGAAAAAAATCAAAATGTTGGGAATAAAGCCAACATACAATTTCGAGAATAAAGCTGGAAGATAGAGATAAAAGTCAAAATGTTAAGAAAAGTTCAAATATTGAGAATGAAGATGAAATGTCGATCAAAAAGGTGCAATGTTGAGAAAATAAAGTAGAAATGTTGAGAATAAATTCTAAATGTCCATAAAAACGTTGAACTACAACCTGTGAAATTTCAGATGTATTCCTGTAATTGTATTTAAATTGTATTCTCAGCATTTTAACGTCTTTCTCGACATTTCGACTTTTTTCTCAAAGTGCATTATGAAAAAAAATATTTTCCTTGTCTCATTATTTTTTTCTCATGCCTGGCCCTAATCGTCTTCCGTACACATCTCAATCTGCCAGATGAAAATAAAAGGATCATCAAATACACACGGCGATGTAATCAGTCTCTGTCATGATGTCGTTTGTGAAGAAATGTGAAAGAGGGGCAGACTACAAAAGATTACTGATCTTTCTGCTCCTTTCATTCAAGATGTTTGAATGTTTTTATTTAATTGTATTGTTTGGTCGATAAATGAAATACATTTACAAATAAAAAAAGAAATCACAGAGCCACTCACAAACATAAAGAATAAAATGAGAAATAATGTGTAGGTGAATTACTTTTAAATATAGTTTTTTAAACTAATATGTTTTGGAAAATGTAAAGTGAACTTTTTCAGGAATGTTTCACTTTGTTCCACCAGTTGTGTTCTGGGTGAGTTACTGGTTAAAGGCCAGTTTCATGATGTGGCACCAAATATAAACTTGACTTATTAACTGTGACTTGCATTGCTTGCTGTCACACCCATTTACCCAGATACACTCCCATGCTATTAGTTACTTCATACTCTGAATCATTTCAGGAGAAGGTAGGATTACATTTTATGAAAGAGGTTTCAATCCCTTTAGTGTAACTGACCCTAAATAGACTTTGTTTTTGTAACATTGTGGTCTTAGGTTAGGACCTTTGTGTTATTTCAACAGCATGTTATTGACGTGGGCCTGTGTGGCAGATTAACTGCTCAACTCATTATGCAAATGTGATGCTCTGGCTTCACAGCTAGAACACAGAAAATACATTTTTTTATTCAAGGATTCAAGGAGGTTTATTGTGATTCCAGACCATGTATGAAGGTACATAAAAAGGACTGCAATAAGTACTCAGGTCCCCAAAAAACCCAAAACAATAATATAAGCTACAACAACTAAAAAAATGAACTTTATACAATTAAAGAAACTATAAGCAACATTTTAAACTGTCAAAAAAACACTGGACAATAAATAAAAATAACTTTTATTTATTATTCAAATTAATAAATATGATTGAATTTTATAACAAATTCAAAACATTCTAAGTTGCAATTGGAGAGAATTGGGGTGTGTATGGTGCCCCTGCTCTGGGTGTTGGAGGGTGGAGGGGGGTATCTGGAAGTCTGAGCCAGCCTATGAGCTGTGACTCGACACAGACAGAACAAACTGAGCCTAAATGTATATTAGGGGAGACCAGCAGGTGAATCTGTGTCTGACGGGACAGTGCGACTCTGTGGTCAGCGACTTTAGAGAGCCTGAGTCTTTGGTGCACGCAGAGCTGATTACCTATAGTAATTGTTCACTTTTATTGGCAGACATATTTTCAGATTTAATCTGCTTTGTGATTATTAATTGAGTGTTTTAGTGATTATTGAATTTAAATTTGAATGTTTCTGTTTGTCTTTGTCATGATACTTTTGATGTCGTGTGTGTGAAGCTCTTTGTATTGCCTTGTTGCTGAAATGTGCTATATACTGTAAATAAACTTGCCTTGCCTATGTATAAATATGAATTTAAGTGAGGGGGGGACACTTAGCCAAGTGGGCTCAGTTGCACATTCCTGATTGAACAGTAGCAGCTTCAGAAAGCAGAATGCAGCAATGAGTAACAGGGAGCAACTTTGTACAGATTTCACTTTAGACAGGATTGGAAACATACAGCAGCATTGATCGAGGAGAGTCTGTGAGAGCAACAGTTCAGCAGGGCACATCAAGACGATATCCTTTTGAGCTTGGTGGTCCTGGCTTTGATGCTGCAGAGTCTCCTGCGGGGGGGTCGGGGGGGTTACACAGTCCTTTTGAAGAGTGGGTGGTGTCCTTAAGGCGTGTCCAGAGGGGTGGCACAGGCCCGACTCGAGACCTTATTGGCCACCCCAAAAATCCAAAACTCAGATTTCCTATGTGCCTTGTCAGAGGTGGGACTGATGTTAAATTTAACAAATTGGGCTGTGTTTTAACAGGCGGCTAGTAGTAGCATCTTTTCTCATCTTCTTGTATTTTAAGTTGTAAATCATTTTTTGTGACTGAGGACATCTTTTCGAGTTCTTAAATGAAGAATGTGCGACATTTAACATAAATACAGCAGAAATCAAGTATATCCTCTATAAATGTCTCTCTGAATCATGACTGTCTACAATGAGTGAGAAGTGTAAGTCCCGCTGGCTGTGTTGTTGTCAGAGCCGTGTTTACATGGACGGGATGGCCTTGCGTGTAAAGCTGCTAAAACGACTTATTTGGATGTCACGTTCGTGTTTTTCATCATTCCGTTTCTATTTATATGCAATATAAAGCAATGAGCTAACTAAAGTGTGCTAGCTAACATTAGCCTGCCAACACAACAATGCAGGCCACAGGCAGCTCAAGCAAAGGACAAAATTGTCCGCCACTTGTGCGTAATGGTGCTTAATTATGGAGCTTTCTCATTGATAACTCCTTCGTGTGAACGCAAGTGGAAAGGGGGCTGGAGGTTTATCGCTGGAGGAGAGCGGAGGCTTCAGAATAGCAGAGGTGTCGCCAAAAAGCAGTTTGTTTTGGTTTAATGCTTGTGGGGCGACATCTACTGGATCAAAAAGTCGCACATTCTTCCTTTAAAGAATTAAGCTGAAGCTGAAGATTTATATGTTTTTACAAATTTTCATGAATTCATTCATCTTGGTAATTTTGTGGATATAATCATTTAAATCTGTCAACCATGTCAGAGTAATTCTTCTTTTAGGATTGTGAAACAATACATATGTGTAAGAGATCTCATAGCAGCAGTTATATTTGGATTGGAGACAAGTGTATGTTGTGAGCTGAAACAAAATGTGATTCTCTGAGGTTGAAGAAATGTATATGTCTAACATTTTCAAGTTGTCTTCTTTCTAGCCTATTGGTCTTACCATATGGATATACAGAATGTAAGCAACACTGTTAGGATGAAAACTTCACATTATGTGAATGTGTAAGTCAGTTCCCCAGTAGGCCACACCAGTCAAAAAAGCCTGGGCACACCCCAGTGCACAGGGGCGCCGTAAGAGGCAGAAAAGTAAGGAGTCTAAGGTCCCATTACTGACAGGGGCCCTAAAACTATGAAACCATTAATTTTTTCCTCATATTAAATTAATAACCTATCACCATAAGAGAAGACATTCTTCACAGCGTATAAAGATATCTGTTTGATTTCTCCTTTCTTTCTTTTTTATTGCAAAAAACGTAACAACAGACCACCTCTGTATCGCTGAACTCCCCCCTCTCTTTCTATGAAATGGTTTAAATAGGATTTTGGTTAGGGTAAAAAGATCATCAATTCATGAGGACAGATTAAATCTAAAAACAAAACAAAACACTGTTACATGCTTAAAGACGATCACAATGACAGAAAGGGCGCATATTTTAATTCATTATCATTTGTATAATGTAAACCTGCTCCTGCACCTGCTGATGTAAATGTCACTGTTGGTAGACTGCTGCCGGTGACCCTCTTCGCTGACTTCTCCACCTGCTGCGGTGATTTCCTGTCGGCAGCAGAACAGCTGTGGTACCAAACTGTGAAGGATGAGAGGACACTACCCACTGCACACACCTGATGTGAGGACTGAGGAGCCCAGGCCAGCATGCTTCAGTCTCCTCAGGAATTGCCTAAAAAGCGACATTCCTATATTTGACCTTATGTCCAATCAATTTTAACCCATTGAATAAGCTCAAATATAACGTGGTGACCAGTTTAGTCTGAATGATGATATTAATGTGAAGGTTCCTCCTCCAATCATTTTTTTAGAATGACAAATGAAACTGACAAACTGTGAACTGTAGTGATTATATCCCTCCGTTAATGTCCTGTATTTATACTTATTGTGCTTTTTTAAATAATGATATGGACCTATGGGTCTGAATTATAACATATAAAGTAAAGAAACGTGGAAAATGATTAATGAGGGAATAAAAACACTGAATATATTTTCCTTAATGAGATAAAAAGAAAAAGTGTCCTGTTATTGAGACAGGTTGATGCTAATCAGTGCAATCCATTGTACAGGCCTTTGTGTCGTAAATGTAGATGTTCTGCGGTGTTAAAAACCTTTAGCTGATGTTGATGTGAAATGGCAATATGACTACTAAAGGAGAGCCGAGTTATTCTTTATAAATGTCCGCCCCAGCTCGATAGGGGGCAGAGTGGTGAATCCTCTGCAGCATGGCGTCTCTGATGCTCATCCTGTGACACGCTATTTACGGAGCATGCGCACGACAAACTTCCTTTTTCCAGTGCAGCGGAGTCAAGCCCCAGTCTTTGGCTCCGGGCTCCTTCATAAGGAGACAAAAAGACTGCAAAAATGGTTTGTAATTCACCCCAATATGCGCCTCCATTTATACCTAAGACATACATTGTGTGCTGCGGTGTGTCAAACGTGTGAAAACATGCTGCTGATGTTCAGATGAAGTTAGATTAACTCCGGCTAATGCTCACCCGGGGTCTGCTTCAACGTGGCCTAATGGCTGTCTCCAAAAATCACTGCTTCCTGCTGTCTGTAGAGTGCTCTGGTCTAAATTCTTCATTAGCATGTTACGTGTGTTTTCCCTGACTTAGGATCCCCTGATTTTCCTTTTATTTTGACTTACAGTTAGCCTGTTAGCTTATCGTAAACCCTATGTAGCGGAATGCTAACTCTTGTCGTTCATTTCCATTTGATGAGCTAGCTAGTGTTAGCTTCGTCCAGCGTTACCCCCATGACAGTGACAGCTCCTCAGTGCAGCACTGGAAACTTACTTGAAATTAGTCAGTGTTGTTGATTGTGTATGCGCTGATGCTGAGCCTGTGCATTTCTTCTTGCAGGGTTTTGTTAAAGTGGTGAAGAACAAGGCCTACTTCAAGAGGTATCAGGTCAAATTCAGGAGGAGGAGAGGTAAGACCACCTGTGACAGTCGTCATCCTGCTATCATTTAGGTGTATTGTTTTTTATATCTGAGGCAATCTATGTGTCTGATCTTTTCAGAGGGCAAAACTGACTTCTTTGCTCGTAAGCGCCTGGTTGTTCAAGATAAGAACAAGTACAACACACCCAAGTACCGGATGATCGTCCGATTCTCCAACAGGGACATCGTCTGCCAGGTGAGCTACATTAAGATAAATCTGTTTTATTCCAAAGGTGAGGGGGTGGTTATTGTTATGTCAGTGACTTGTACAACAGCGAGAGACTTGTTAATACGGACAACATTTCTCCCGCTGTCATGTTTCTCAGACAATTAAATATAAATTAAATTGTATACACCTTTTTTCCTGCTTTCAACATTCGATCAAGATGTGAAGTAATCTAATTTGTTGGATATTTACTACATCTACTGTTTGCAACACATAAAGTAGAGCTGCTTTGTAATGAATGCAATGTTTGGAATGTAATTTGGTACGGTTTTTGTTCTTGATGTCCATGTAAACGTGATTGTGCTGTGAATTCATGACTCTCTCTGGTTGTGTTGCAGATCGCTTATGCCAAGATTGAGGGTGACATGATTGTGTGTGCAGCCTACTCACACGAGCTGCCAAAATACGGTATCTCTGTGGGTCTGACGAACTACGCAGCAGCCTACTGCACTGGTCTGCTGCTGGCTCGCAGAGTAAGTACAGACTTTGTTGCATGAAGATGAGATGAGTTAGGACATCGTGAAAGCAAAGAAAGTCACGTCAGTGCAGTTCTTGGTTGCTTATTTTGAATGTTTACAATTTTCTGTGTGCAGCTGCTCAACAAGTTTGGCCTGGATAAGGTGTATGAAGGCCAGGTTGAGGTCACAGGCGATGAGTTCAACGTTGAGAGCATTGATGGTCAGCCCGGTGCCTTCACCTGCTACCTGGATGCTGGACTTGCAAGAACCACCACAGGCAACAAGGTGTTCGGTGCCCTGAAGGGGGCAGTGGATGGAGGCCTGTCCATCCCACACAGGTAATGTTGGATCTGATGTGCTACGTGTGCTGTGAGTTGCATAAGAGAGATGTTTTCTTTATTTTATTTGGTTGGAATTGTTTTTTTTTTGTTTTTAAGATGTTTTGGGCAGTTTTGCCTTACCTGGACAGTTCAGCAATGTAGAGACGTAGAGAGGCCCAGTAACGAAGTTCTGCAGTCGTTATGTCTTTGTACGTTCATATTGATCCTGCAGTGGCTAAATATTGGTGACCCAGTCTGTGAATTTGTTTGAGTTATTGTGTTGTGGAAGCATAATGTTAAGCTCCACCTGCCCACACAGTGCTGTTCTCTCCCGCTACCTCAGCTGATCCTGTCTCGCCCCTGTAACGCCTAAGTAACTAGCTCCATAGGGGGCACAGAGGTGGCGTCACGGGCCTAAGTATCACACCTTGAACAGGGCTGAAGTTTACTGTTTTTAACTCGGCATGTGATATTGTGATTATGCGGCTTGTCTGTTGATGTGAAGCAAACATCAAAGCTTTTATTGTTGGGGCACCGTGACTCATAACGGTCGATAAACCACTGCAACAACAACCTAATGCTGCCTGCATTGATGCAAATGCAACTAAGATTGCAACCCTTAAAAAAACAACAACCTACAAAATGATTACTCGAGTACTTAACAATGGGACGAGTTATCGATTAGAGAAAATGTTGCATTTCTGCGCCCCTAACCCGCCATGTGTTTGACTCAGACAAACAACAAACCCTGTGTGTGCTTTCATGAACTATAGCCTCAGTTTTTGGAGCGTACACGTAACTTGAGTTTGTGTACGTTTACAGAAACACAATATCAGGACGTAACGTTACTAACGTGAAGGTACTGAGTGATGTCACACGCAACCACCAGCTGTTACCTGCACGAGAGCCGACAGGCTGAGAGTGAACAGAGGAAAGACAAAGTAGTGTTTGAAGTATTAACACTTTATGACCCATTTCTGCTCCATGAAAGATGTGTTTCAATAGACTACTGTCTTTCTATTTGTATAGCCGGTCTACAACGAGCTGCCTTGTTTTCACTGAGACTCACCACAGGGACTTAGCAGTGCTATTTATTATAGGCTACTGCAACACCATGTTGTTCATCGATCTGAGGATCACGTACACCTGAACCATGAAGGGGGCCACTGATCAAGCGTGCAGACACTTTTGAACATCATTTCTGCCTTTATTAGATCATAATCATGCATTTAAAGAAAGAAGTGGTATATTGTTCAGTAAGTGTAGCTTGTGAAGTGCTCTTTAAATTGAAAGACTCATTGTTTAATGAAAACAAGTGACCAGCGGAGGTGGACAGGCCTCTTGCTGGCTGTGTTCATACTTAACAGCTTTCACTGCAGGCTGAGAGCTGAACTATCGTACTGTCACTAGTAGGGGTGCAAACTCCACAAAGTGAAAATAAGTCATACTTAAAGAGACAACAAGGTTTGATAACAAACCCTGTGCACGTGAATCCACAAAAATGTCTCAAAACACTAGTATACATGCCAGGTCAGTAGTTGGCGTCTGACCTCATACTTTTCCTTTTGTAGCGCGGTGATGTGTAAACGTACAGTAGTGGGTAGTCGCCTCACGGCTGCCCTTCGATGGCGTGTAGGGGTATTCAGTATTTGGCACGTCTGCTGATCACAGTGAAGGTGCAGTAAATCTACACTTTGCTGGAGAAGCGTTAGATTCAATAGTTTTCACGACTATTGACTGTAACTAACGTGTTTGAAACACAACAAGTTAAAACATGAAGTCTTGTTGCGATTAAACAACTTTTTTCCCAGACTTTCAAAGACGGCTGCACCATCACATTTACAAACATAATACAAATAGCCACAAAAACAAAGGACAAACTACAGAACCATAAGCTTAAAAAAACATTCAAAACATCCACGTGAACTTAACATCAAAAAGCCCCGTTCACTTATGCACAAAACTTGTAGATAAAAATGTTCAGTGAGCTGCATGTTTGAACGCTAACAGACACATTTGCTTGGATGTTTTCTTTAACCAGTATATTCTCGTTGTCTCTTACGGTAGTAAATATGTAAAACTACACACAGCATTGCTATAAAGACTGAAATTGTCGTTCTAGTCCGTTGCTTCGTCAGCCGCTCCATGGCTCCTGAAACAACCCCACACACACACACATCAGGGATGGCGTCTCGCTGCTGCATACAACCTAAAATGTTCTTTACATTTACAGGAGTGCATGTGTGAAAACAGCTGGTGTTAAGTCACTGCATTCATGGGAAAGAGTTGAAAACGCAGAGACTGCTTGTTGATGCTGATTAAAATAATCAGTGTGACTATCAGTCTAAGGAGAAGGGATATTCTTGTGATGAAGGAGAAAATGCTAAAATGAAATGCTTTTAATAGTGAAATGAATCCTGCCTTGGCGGTTACCTGGAGGTTTATTACTCGGTGACATATTCCACTAAACCTGTGCTGAATTGACCTTTTCTACTCTTGTGTCCACAGCACCAAGCGCTTCCCTGGGTACGATCCAGAGAGCAAGGAGTTCAACGCTGAGGTCCACCGCAAGCACATCATGGGCACCAACGTGTCCGAGTACATGAGCTACTTGATGGAGGAGGACGAGGACGCTTACAAGAAGCAATTCTCCCGTTTCATCAAGAATGGCGTTACCGCTGATTCGGTAAGTCATATTTAACCACGTATGTATGCACTGATCAGATATTGTGGTCAGGGAATTTTAGAGCTCATTTAAATGTGACATTTTGAGATCTGCCCTTGTGTGGACGTGTTGGATCATGAGTGAAGACATTCAGACCTTTTAGGGAGAGAAATCTGTGTTCACATTTGCACTCTCTACAATGCAATGTGTAGTTTGACAGAATCATGATGAAAAGAGGCGAGAAGAACATGCTGGCAAATGGAAAATATAATACAGGAGTTTAGTTGCGTGCATGGAGATCATACTGATGGCGTACTTGCAGTCTATGGTTCGTGCACCGACTGCAGGGAATAAACGTCACAACCCTCTTCCACTCGCTCGAGGTGAATTCTCCTGAGAATATTCTGCTGCATTGCACATCAACCTGCTGGGATACAATGGTAGGAGGCTGCACGTGGAGCTCACCGAGAAAACTTTAGGAGTTTTTTCCAAGAGTGGAAGCAGCTGAGGTGATGAGACACAGCCTCACTCCTTCACTCAGACAGGAAACACCATTTAATATAAACTTGTTAAATTATTATACATCCTGAACTATTTAAAATAAATCTTGAATGAATGAATCGGCTGCAATTCAGCCATAACAAGGGCTTAGCAGAGTATTGGCTCCTTTGAACATTACAGTTAAAGGCTGGTGGACACAATCCTCTTTGATTAAGTTCATCAAATAACGCGTCAATAAAAACAATTTATTTATTTTGATCAATTTACAATTTAAGTCATGACATTTTTATCTTTATTTTGAAAGTCTTAATCCAGCCTTCCTGTGTTAAATGTACATTTATCTGACAAATATCAAAACTTTGTCTGAGTATTTTTACAACAGAACCATATTTTCTCCTGTAAAAAATGTCAAATGTCTGATGACTCATCCTGCACTCAGGGGTCTTTACTCATTTTTCATCCAATCAAAAAGCTTTATGTCCCGCCTCCTATCCGGTTTGAGTTGTAGATGCATCACCACACAGCAGGTAGATATAGTATATTGAGATGTAGTTTTGATGGTTTGTGTGAGTCTGACAGAGTTTCATACTAATACTGACCTAAACTGGGAACAATTTGAGATTAGGGTATGGCAGCTGATTCACTGAGTTCTTGAGCTGCGATGACCTTTGTGTACAACAAATGTTCTGCACATGTGTGACTGTGTAAAGGTATTTCAGACTGTTTTCTTAATATCTAGTGAAGAATATTTCATAGTACAACTTGAAGTACCCTGTCTGCCCAGCTGTTTGGATGTTTCACATATAAAGCAGACAGTGCTGAGAGGGTCGTTAATTTTAAGTTGAGATCTCTTCAGGACCAGCCAAGTCCTGTCAGCATTTCTAAATCACCCACAGCATCGTGTCCAAAACGATTCTGGATTAATGATTTAAAGTCTGTTTTTGAATAAGAACATACTTCAGGATCTACTCCAGTCATCTGTGAGACTGGCTGCCTTAACACTTAGCAGGGAGAGACTGATTAGCCCCAAAAAATTGATCTTTTACATGAAATGCTTTTTTCCCCACCTCTACATAACATGTTTGCTGCTATGAAATGTGAGATGGGCTCCTGTGTCCCCCAACAGTGGACCAACAAATGTATTGATTGTGATCTTTGAAATAGATTTCTTATTATGGTGACCTTATTACTCATTAATGACATAAAAAGTCCAAACACGTCTTCAGTCAGTTTGCATTTTGAATGTTGTATTTAAGTTAGACGAACTGTTGGAACAGGAGATGATTGGGGTTTAAAACGAACGCTTGGTTCAAGAGTCGCCCGCTCCCAACATTATGAAAACTGCATCTCAGGAACAGTTAACTCAAATGCATCATGATGCATCCACTGAGTCTTTGATCATGATGTAGGATGAGCAGACGGTGAAAGGGAAATGTCTAGAAATGATTTCTTTAAAGTTTTGTTTCACTAAATGTCTCGTATTTACCTGAACATAACTGGATCTTCTGTATTCATCAGCCAAACTGCTGTATATTGAGTAACAGCATTTAACCCAGCTGGTGCATGTGAGGAGTAGATTGAAATAAAAATAAAAAACAGACATGAGGTTGACTGTTTTCTTTCTTTCAGATTGAGGCTATGTACGAGAAGGCTCATGCTACCATTCGTGAGAACCCGGTCCATGAAAAGAAGCCCCAAAAAGAAATCAAGAAGAAGAGGTGAGAGGAGTCTACGGTTCTTTAGAAAGGGCTTTGATTGTTCCAGGGTCAAAGAAAGAAGTCTGTTAAAAGCTGCACTGATTATTGACTTTGAGGGTTAAGGTCACATTAGTGCAGCCAGTAGCTCTGTGGGGAAAATATTACTAAATGTGTTTTGGTATGCTAATGAGGGCTGTTTGAGGCCCCTGGAAGGGACAGATCAACTTGAAACGTCTGACAAACTGATCTTTTAAACTTGTGCCAATGCTAATTGTTCTTGCTTTGTGACTCAGGTGGAACCGTGCCAAGCTCTCTCTGGAACAGAGGAAAGACCGCGTCGCCCAGAAGAAGGCCAGCTTCCTCCGGGCTCAGGAACAGGAGAACTCAGATTAAGATGGTCGGCTCTGTTCCCAGGCGCAGAATCATTTGTTCTAATAAATCTATCGAAAAACAGACTGACCCTCTCGTGTGCTTTGTCATATTGCACTGAACTAGAATCCTTTTTTTCAGTGGCTCTTTGGCACGTCATAAAACACTTAGGTCATGCGGCTGTGGCTCAGTTGGTAGAGTCAGTCTCCTCTCAGCCGGAAGGTCGGGGGTTCGATACCCAGCTCCTGCAGCAACACGTCCACTGTGTAATTGGGTTTAACAACTAGTTGCTCCCGCTGCTTCGTCGGCGGCGTATGAATGTGATTAGTTACTTCTGATGATCACTTTAAATAGCAGCCTCTGTCATCAGTGTGTGACTTTGTAGGTGTGACCTGCGGTGTAAAAGTGCTTTGAGTAGTCAGAAGACTAGAAAAGAAATATACAAGCTCAAGTCCGTTTACCATTGAAAGCAAAGTTGTTCACCTCAACACAAAGCTGTTATCCGTCTTTCCACTGTAATTTTAAGTTGTCGCTGCTAAAAGAAACGGTGATCAAAGTTTAATTTATGACATATTTGACCTTTTGTGGCTCCGTTAGAAAATCCTCACAAACTGTTAGTGAACTAAAAGTCGAGAGCAAACGACTGCCAGAAGAATATATATATATCAATATTTAACTTGTACTCATAAAATCCCAGTGTATGTTCATAATGTGAAAGATTGAATTTATTGAAAAACACAAACTGAAGTTGACTTCAGTCTCTTCATGCATGAAGTTTATCTCGTCAGTGTGGGGCATGTCTATGATGAACAGCCAACATGTTGATGCATGTGAAAACAAAGCTGGTGTCTTTCTTTCCTCTCGTTAGCTTAAGGGATCAAAAAGTCCACAAAACCAAAATGTTAAAATCATATTTATATAATGAACTTTCACTGTTCATTAGCACTAAATACAAATCCATTCTCAGAGAGTTAACCCTTACAACCCCAGTGTATGTTCACTCTGCCACAGATCATTTGTATTAAAAATACAAACTGAGTTTTGTAGACTAAATGTGTGAGGAGTTAATTTTTTTTATCATCACAGTTTGGGATGCAGCACTGATTTTGATGCATATTTAGATTTTTCTACTCTATCTGATTTAAAAACAAACTTAAATTGTTTTATTTCTTTCTAAAATAGTCAAAACATCTTATTGCATTTGTGCTGTGAAAGACCGCAGATATCCAGCTGCAAACATCTGGACTAAAGACGTTTTTTTTCACTACAACAGAGTGTTAGAGCCAAGATCAAGAAAACAAATACTAACATCGATATACAAGTCGTAAATTAACAAGAAGAAAGCTGTTCTTTGACTTCAATTAGTCAATGGTTAGGATTATTATTCTGAAAGCTTGTGTCAGAGGAGCCATTTCCTCCGCCACGAAAGAGAAACTTTCCTCAGAGTCAGTGAGGTTCTTTCTCTGGAAAAGCCCCGGTTTGTTTCTATATCTTTCAGGGTCCTGATACATATGATGCTGATGTGCCAATCAGTGTTTTTTCTCTGTAGGGAGAATATAGCCAAATATTGTATTTTGGAATTTGAGGTAAATGGAAGATCTTTTGAGCCTGTTCATCCCAAAAGCTGGCAGTGCTTATTGTTCTTGCTTTGTGACTCAGGTGAAACCGGGCCCAGCTCTCTCTGGAGCAGAGGAAAGAGTCGTAAATTTACGAGATTCTTCTTGTAAATGTGATCTCAAATCTCTGATTTTTCCCCTTAATGTGGCCCTAATACTCCTTGTACTTCACAAAGCCTTGTTCTTATGTTGGTACTTAGTGATGTATTGGTCATTAACGAGCCAGCTTTTATTACTGAGCTGAGCCGAATGATCTGGATCACTAAAGAGAGGCTGAATCTCCACCTTTAAATCTGCACTTTTAGTTTGGTCGGCAGTCGTGAAAATATGTTCCTGTAAATGTATTTGTATACCACTCATGTCGCTGTAAAAGGTTAAACACTGTTCAGGCTGACATGTTCTTAAGACAATTTGTTTTTATTTCATTGTTTCAAAAAATTGCACTTGCTCTTTTTACTTAATTATATAAACAAAACGTAAAAGCAAACCTCTCTTACATGATCTAATATGAAATTGACATTCCTGCGAGATAAACTGTTATACATGTTGAGATAAATACAAGAGGAGTGACTCTTGTGTTTCCACACGGAGGAGAGAGCCCACATAATAAAAACAACTTTAAGGGTGAGGAATCCTTCCTGTGCCTTTGTGTAATGCCAGACCTTTACGAGTCTTTAGTGTGAGAGATTTTCTTCCATAACAAAGTTTTGAGATTGTTCAGGATCAGTGAATGCTCGATCTCCATCTGTTCTGTTGAACCTTTCAGTGCAATGCAAGCGTAGAGCTGCTTCTCCAGCTCCTCCCTCACATCAGACGGAGCTCCTCTCAGAATATAGTCCTTCAGTGCCTCACATGCTTTGGCTAAGTTCGGCCTGGTGACCTCAGGCGTGCAGCGGTGCTTGGTGAGGTCACAAGACGTGAGGCAGTCTGCCCCATAGAGACAATCCTCGTCCACGTCACAGCGCTGCTGCCTGATGATTTCTTGGAAGGTGGCTTCAGGAACAATGTACCGTGCATCCATCACCTTCAGGTCATGGCGATCATTGTATCCAAAACTATTGGTGCTCACATCGCACATGACGAAGCTGCCAAAAGTGCCATGAAAAATGTCCTCAACCAGCTCCAGCAGTCCGATGGAGATCTTGGCCTTGTGTGGCCAGGACGGGGTGAACCACTGGTCCATGCTGCGGCGTAGACCGGCAGGAATCCACACCTCCATGATCCAGGGTAGACTGATCCCGTACAGTGGAGAATATGGCACCTTCTCCATCACATACAGGTCCCCACAGAAGCCCAGTAACTTGGGTGTGTGCTCTCTGTCTTGCAGGACTAAAGCTAACAGGAATTCATTGAGCTGCAGCAGAGCCCATGTGGAGCGGGCCTCAGGCAGGGAGATGTGACCGTCCTTATTGGCATCAGTTATAGATAACACTTGGGTTGCCAGGTCTGCAAGGTTGGCCTGATCCCCCACTTTAGCCTGCAGAAAAAGAGAAAACATTTTAAGACATGCCGTTTCCCAATCTCCCCATTTACAGACTTTGAAGTGTGCCCCTGGTTAGTGCGCCAGTGCTGTCTCACTGTCAAATCATTAAGTGCACCAAGGCTGCATTTCTGTGGACTTTCCAGTGGGTATTTCAAGGGTTCATTGCAAACTTGGTAATGTAAAGGACGTGACTGTCCAGCCTAAACAGAGCGATGCAAACACATTTTTTGGATGATAAGTAGTACTCAATTAAAGTTAAAATAAAAATAAACCCTGAAACAGCTAAATAAGCATGGACAGTTTGTTTAATGGCATTTCATGTCAACGTATGATGAGATAAATTTGGCGCGTCAGTTGGTAGAGTCGCTCGTCTCTCAACACGAAGGTCGGGGATTCGATCCCCAGCTCCTGCAGCCACATGTTCGATGCGTCCTTGGGCAAGACAATTAACCCTGAGTTGCTCCCGCTGCTTCAGTGCGGCGTATGAATGGATAAGTTAATACTGATGGTCACTTTACATAGCAACCTCTACCATCAGTGTGTGAATGTGTAGGTGTGACATACGCTGTAAAAGCACTTTAGCCCTCATGGACACTCATGGCTTCAGTGCTTAGCTTAAGGTTGGTGATGAATAAGACTTTGAAGTTCATCTCATTAATATCGTCCAAATGACTAGAATACTCAGTTTAATATATGCATCACTTCCAAACATGCATGTCTCTCAATATGATGGCAGAAGTTTAAGATGATATGGCTTAATTGTGCTCAAGTAGAGCGGCTTGTTGACTTTTCACTCCTCACTACAGTAGGTGGCAGCATACATCCACAAAAGTTAAAATAAGAGACGACATGTTTCGAATGTAGATGTAGAGTGTATTGAAGCTGTGCTATTCTGCCCATTGAGTATTCATTTAAAGGGATGTATTTCATGTCGACAGCTCCCTCGTGGTCATCACCTTAAGAGTTGTCTCTGCATATCGGTAAGAAACGTGTACATATATTGGGATCTGCATTTGCAATGGGCCACAACGAGTCAGAATATATCTGCATCTGTTATCAGATTAAATATGATTCATCTGTAAGTATCAAGTGTTTAATGACCTTTAAGTGGCTGAGGATCATCTCTCTGAACTTCTCCACAGACGTCCCCTCGGTGGGCTTGTTGAAGGCCGCAGCCTCCTTCCTGTGCTCAATCTCACTCCCCAAATCATACTGAGGAGCCTCCTCCATCTGGCACTTAATGACTCCCTCCAGATCTCCCCAGATCCCAGAGTAAACCTAAAATAAACACAGTAAGTAAGCCCGAGGTAGAGCATGATTAGAAACACGGTGAGTGTATTTGATTGAAAAGAGGCTGACCTGGCTGTTGGCCTTGGCGGTGTAGCACTTCCCCAGGTAAAGAGTGTCTTTCTCACACAGGCTGCTGCAGGCCGAGCCATCGATGACTCCTTTTTTGTATTTGTCACACTGAAAAATTCAATGGAACATATTGGTTCATTACATTAAGGGAACTGGAATACAAACAGAGAGAATTGAGGATTGCAGACATGAGTCGCAGGGAATATACTCACTATTGAGTTTTTGCAGTCGTGCCCACGACACAGCTCTGTGTAGGACGAGTACTCCACATAGACGATCCAGCTCCCCACAAACACTGCCAGCCAGGAAAAGAAAAGGTACTTCATGTGTAGGTAGGAGAATCTGGCCTGTTAGAAACATATTCCAAAGCTTGTTAGCACGACATGTACGTACATGGAAACAATGCTGAAGATTCAATATGCTCATATATTCACATTTATGGGCATTATCAGGGTTCTTAATAGCATCTGATTCTTCATCAATAAATCATTTGCAATGCACTCTGCTATCTGATGATGTTGAAGAGTGCATTAAAAATGCCTGAGCTGATTTGAGACCAGCCTGAGACGAGGGAATTGTTGATGACCTAATATTATAGAGATTGATGAGATGAGGATCAGAGTCATGATTGTTGCCTAAGGCCATTATATCAGTGCCTTCTTTTATGTTGAGAGCACAGTGTGCAGTCTTACTATGAACACTAAGTTTGATTCTTTTTTAGAAAAGCATTAAGATGAATATCTTTAGGGAAATGTTGATTCTTGGGACTTGCACAATACAGGACAGTCAAACTATTTGTGCACCAAATTTGATGTGCCATGCACTTTTATATGAAATCTTTTTGAGTGCGTCAAACTTTACTTTTATATCATTGCTTAAAACATAGGTTGCAAAATGCTTAACCATACACGACAGTGCACAAAGTGCAGCCTATGTTTCAATCAATCAATCATTATTAGTGTAGCGCCAATCCATAACAAGAGTTACCTCGAGCCGCTTTACAAAAGAGCAGATGGGATAATATGCAGGCAGGATTTCTCCTTTGTATTCCTCGCGTTCCTGTTGTCCACATTTCCTTGCTGCTGTGGATCTTAGTTATTATTACTATTCAAGTAAAGAACATATTATTACATATTTATTTATTAATCTTCCTGTTATTTAACCAGAGAGCATTGAGATATGAGAGTCACGCAACAAACACACAATTCATCAAGTAAGTAAAAGAACAAAGGCCTCAGGTCAAGGTTATGTCAAACAGCGACATGTTTCATGTAGGGCCGTTTGCATTAAATCTCTTAAATCTACATAAAATAAGACAGGACAATAAATTACAAATTAAACATTAAGTGATCTTTTAATCTGCTGAACAATTAACGAACAATGGATGGACGTACGGATAGATGGATAGTTTGCAAATGACATTCCATATCCATCACATCAAGTTATTCATAATTAGGGGCTTGACAGAACTGACTGTAGGCAGCTGAGTTGTAGCAGTATGTCAGGAGACTTAAGGCCCGCCTCGGCTCCAGCTGTTTGCCTGTCATTGGGTTGAACGAAAGTTTAAAGTCATCATTTCCAATATGGCACCCACCATGGGCTTCCAAAAGAGCACTTCGGAAACCAAAGGGTGATGTAACTCAGGCGTCGTCCATGTTTGTTTACAGTCTGTGCTCCAAACAAATTAGCTCCAAACTGAGCTGTCTCTGAGTACATCAATGATCTAATTGCTTCTAAATGGGTGCTCACTAATTAACAGTAAAGTCTATGATGTAGAACAAGTTCAACCACATTGAAACATTTAGAGCAGCGCTGGCCTTTCTACAGATTTTCTTTCTATTTTCCCAGCTGATAGATACAATGGGCCTCCTCCGAAATGGCATTTCTCCAACTGGAGGACATTAGTGAAAAATAACATTTAGCAGCCCTACTTTCCCAGCTAATGATTTTTGCACTGAGCCCTGACAGTGATGGACTGGCTTACACTCTCTGCCCTCCCCTTGCTTACTCTCTCTACTCTCCCCTTGTTTGCACTAGCTGCCCCTTTCACTTTTAATTGTCTTTATTGGCACAAGTCTCTTTCTCTCCCCCCTGCTTCTTTATTCACTTTGTAACGCTCCCTCATCCACTGGGATATGTCTGCCCAAACTTTCTAGTGAAAGTACAGTCACTCTGCTCTTTGATCATACACTCAGCCTAATAACAAAAAAGCTAACTTTGAAGCACTGGATGTGAAGTCTATTTTTCAGAGATTACATTTGTTTTTGCCATTTGTATCTGTCTCTAACTGGATCAGCCCTCCATTTTCTGCCATGGACGCCAGAGATAATGCAGAAATCAAGCTTTCAGACACTCTTTGTGTCACTCTGTAATCTCATTTCTCTGCATGCAGAAGCTTTTAATGTGATTTTCTTCAGAGGAAAGAAAATGCACAGGAGTATATTTCACTGCCATTGTCACCAGTACTGCAGTTAACAAAGACACGGGTCGTGTTTTTATGTCTCAGAATGCCTCATTCTCAGAGGGATCCTCTGTAACCTTCCTGAGCATTTAACAGCTTACACGTTTGGCACATTTCTTGGCTACTGAAGCACTTCATGCTTAAACAAAAACAAAATCCCATATTATCTCTTTGAAAATGTGTTATGGTGAACGAGATGGCAAACAGCAATCAAATTACAGATCTACCAGTTTCTGGTCCTCTGAAAATTAATTCAATATCAATATTTACTCACCTCCAACTCCTGTTTTTGACTCTAGCTGATACCAGTGGTTCACAACCTTTTTTGGCTCATGACCAATTTTGACTTCACAAAATCTGGTGACCCCAGACATCCAAAACACAAAACACGCCCCTAATTTGTTTTTCAATCATGTAATAGTCTTTCAACTGTGTTGCAAGTAAACAAATTCATTTTAAACCACATTTAGGATTTTTGGTGTATATTAATGTGGACGGAGGAAGACAGACTGGGATGACATTTATACACAATGGAGACAGACACATAGAGACTCTTCAAGTTTATTCTTTTTGCATTGGCTATGGCCCACGGTAGCCTGTGTTCAATATATTTTAGTATGCAATACATTTTATATTGATCAATGAATAAAAATGTCAGGCGACCCCAAGGTTACATGTGCTACATGCTCCTCTGTGCTCATCAGCTAGTTATCATCCTAGTCCTTCTGACTTTTCAACCCAGTTTTATGACAGTTTGTGAAAAAGTCATGAAAATAATGCACAAGCTGTATATGACATGGACATAGTCTCAGTGATGTCACCCATTGGTTTCAGAAGAGATGTTTTGAAACCCATCTATGGCAGTCATATTGAAAATGCCATCTCAACCTAGCTTTTGATCAACATAGCAAGAGGCAAAGGGGTAAAGCTGAGGGGGGCCTCAAGCTCTCTGGCAAATAGCTATTACACGCCGGCCTGTCAGTCAACTCAGCCACGCCCTTATTTATGCAAAAGCATGAGCAACTCTCATACATTTTCTCATAAGCCTAAATTAAATCTAAACGGATCCGCTGTTCAAACCAGCAACTCAGTATTTGAGGTGGTCATTTTTGTAGAATGTCTGGCTTCTTCGGCCTCTTTTCCTGGGGACATTGTAAACAAATATTTTTACAGCATTTTGGGTGCAAATTCAACTGGTTCATCTCGCTATACAGTATGGAAACCCATTCGCAGAAAGGGAAAACTAAAATCCATTAGAAGAAGCGGATGTCAAAGAGTAATAAGATGGATGACATGCTTTGCAGCATGCAGTAAGCAACATCTTCTATCTTTCAACAGGCTCAAAATCAAATGCCTTAGAGTGCTTACAGCAGCTGCATGCCTACATTAAGGCACTTTGGCCTGCAAAACATGACATGCACTATTTAGTCACTGCACCTCAACATTTGTTAGAAATGTCAGTAAATTTGAGTAAATTATAGACTTCGCTTAGTGTGAATGTGCTGCACCAGACACTGATGTTAGGGGGATTACTGAATTAGAAGAGGTCCCCTGATAAAACTAATCCCAAGCTTGAAACTAAAAATGAGAGAGTGAATGTTTTAGATTTATTTGACATTAGACCACCATATGTATCAAATACTCCTGATCCCCTTCCTCATGATTGCTGCTTAAATTCCAATCTGCTCAGACCTCCTTTGTGTTTTCTAATTTACAGACGGAGCCAACAAAGATCTAACATGTTGTCTTACAGTCAACTCCACTGATCTTGCTGTTCATGAAACGACAGACGCCTGTACAAACAAATCATCTTCAAAACACTATGTCGCTTTGTTATTCCCAATGATTTAACCATTGCTGTTTAAATATGATTTCTGCTGCTGTGTTTACTGTTTGGTTTATTTACAAATCTGACCATGTAGACGCACTACAACTTGAACATCAGTGACCACACAAGTAAGTGCTGCATATAGTTCCCATTGATTCTTCCCGTAGGTGAAATGCATCAACAGCAGAAGCATTATGGAAATAACACTCTGCTGGGAAACAAATGTATGGTTAGCCTTTTTGTAATCGATACTCTGTGGCTTTCATTTCTACTCAGGCCGTTTCATTTCTATCTCTGGGGTTATGTATTGACCCCTTGTGAAGGGGAAGAGTTACACAAACATGGCTAATGAGGCCACATTGATTGTGGCTGCTCTGACAGCTTTTAATTAGAGAATGATGGGGAACTGTGGCCATGAGCTGAGGTGGGCAGAAAGAAATAGTCGGTCTACATCTGGTTGAACTTCCTCTCAACCCACACACAGCTCTGTTTAGAAGCCTGTGTACTAAACCATTCAAAACCATGAATCTTAAAAAAAGTACACACAGGCCACCTGACATTGAACTGTTGAGGCAGAGAGGAGATCAGAGCTGATCAAAAGCATCACAAGCCTGTCGTGACATTTGGTTTGTGCAGCCTGCAAACTATTCATCCATTATGTATGGTTTTAAAGCCATCCCTCAGAGAGCGCTGGTTAATGGGCTGCAATGCAGAGCCGAGAAAGACGTGAATGTAGAGACACCAAAAATGGAGAGGGCTCGAGGATTGAATGACGTGATTATATTTTCTGTAAAGTAGGCTCATTTTTAACAAATAAAAATAGTCCTGAAAGCAAGACAGAATACAAGCTCTTCACTAAAGCCAGAGACACTGGGGACAGATCTTAGCACATTACCTCTTTGGAAGGTTAAAGTATTGAGAGGGTTTCTGGCTGAATCTTATTTTACATTTAAATGTTTTATTTGCAAACTCTCTATCAGTAAAACCTTGGATACTTGCACAGAAACTGAGTTCATTTTTCCTCTGCTCGAATGGAAAGAGATGATTGAAGCCTTCTCCTTATCTGTCCTGGATTATGGAGACATAATCGATAGACATGCCCTGCCTTCACAATAAACCACTTGATTCAGTTTATCATTCTGCCCTACGATTTATCACTGGTGACAGTTACTCTACTTATCATCGCATAGTGTTTTAAAAGGTTAGTCTGGCATGACAGGCATTAAGCCCTAACAGACAAATGACCATCATATAACTCCTTCTTATTAAACTGGGCCAGTCATTACCTCCCCTGTAGAAGTTATTGGTCAATGCTCATGATGACAAACTAACTACTCCTGTGTGTAACAGTCTTAAAATATGCTTGGCCCTGCAAAAGTATTCAACCTCCTGGACTTTTTCCATATGTTGTCATGTTACAACTACGAGATAAAATTGATGTATGCAAGGAACATAAAATATGAAGCGGAGGGGAGTTGAATAATTACACAACCCACTGTATTATAGTTGTTCGATTATTTATTGTGTGTGTAGGCTATTTAGTCTGGTTGAAATGTACTTCCCATTAGTGCGTTCACACTTGCACAAACCTCAAAAACTCCTGAAGTTTTCAGGGTGAGCTGCATGTCTGAACGCAAACAGTCAACCCCCTAGTATAAAGTCTGAGTGAGCTGATGTGTGAACGCAGCAGGAGATATTCAGGAGAATTCACCTCGAGCCAATGAGTATGTGGTGAAGTACACTGCGATCGGTGGACTACCTATAGATTGTGTGTACGCAACCGGTGCGATCTCCATGCACTTTATTAAACTGCTGCATTATGTTTTCTGTGCGCCGTTATGAAATTCTCCGCTCTTTTATTGATATCGTGATTATGTCGATGAATAGCATTGATATAAAGGCAAATATTCTCATTATAGCATTGTATAGCGGACTCAGTCGCTTCGTCTGCCACTTCCCTGTTATTTTTTTTACGTCATGTCATTCCTCAGGAGAACCCCCACTCCCCTCCCGTCAGACCAGGATAGTCTCCGGCTGTGAAGTGCATGTGTGAACAACCAGGTCAAGGGGATTTCAGGGGCAGTCCTCCTGAAATTCTCTAGAATTTTTCAGGAGTGCACATGTGATGAGCTGCATGTGTTAACAAAAACAGCCAAGTTTTTTCAGGCCAAGCGTGCAGGGTACAGGATGTTTATGTCACACGACTCGTGATGACGAGTTAAAGGCTGCTTTATACTCTTTTCTGCTCGTCAGTATGTCCTTTCCAGTCATTTCTTTATACTATGAATAAGTCCAACAACACGTAGCAATAATCGTTGTATAGTTGGACTGTCACTTTGGCTTCCATCTTGTATTTCAGCATCTTTTAAAGTCATTCCTTGCCTCCTCCTCCTGAGACCCCAACGTCCAACAAGGAAATCTCCCACTGTTAGGGACAAGTCACATGTGTGAATTAGCAACTTGGGAAGATTTCAGGGGCAGACTGTCCTGACATTTTCCAAATATTTTCAAAAGTGCATGTGTTAGTCAGTGATCCAGTTAACAACTAAAGAAAAGGACCACGTTGAAGAGTTCTGCTCTAGAAGCTTAGCATGCCTCTCCACTTTTCACAGACTGAGCTGAAAGGAGGCCACACTGTGCACAGACATTACAAAGATCTGACTCATCACTGTCCAGACAGCAGGCAATCCCCCTCAACACACACACACACACACACACACACACACACACACACACACACACACACACACACACACACACAAACACAGACACACTCGCACCACCACCACCCCCCCCACCCCCTCATACACATACAAAGCTCATATTTTCATGCTGACTCAATACTGCGACATTACCACATGTGAACATGACTTTATCAGCAGATGTATTGTACGTCTTGTTACTTTTATTTGAACAATAAAACATCAAGTACATGCTTTTCAAACACAGGCGACACACAAAATGAATGAAGGCAGATGTTATTCTTGCAGGGACTGCATGTGCTTGTCAGGGGGAAACCCCCCTCCCACATTTCAACCAACCATGCAGAGAAAAAGAGAGAACACTGTTGCCAACGTATTTGTGCATGTTTGTGCAGGCATGTGCTTCCAGTTTTTGGTGATTAAAACATTTTTTTTTTATACAAATCATACTGCCTAGGTCTTCCATTTTGTATTTCAGTGGAATCAAATAGGTATAAATGTTGTTTTTTTAACCGGTATCCTTATATATATCCTTTGGTATGTCTACGTTTAAAGTTCTGGTATTGTGACAACTTATGCAGTATGTAACAGCAGCTGTGAAAGGGCAAACTTTCAAACTGCAGATTATATGGCAACACTAATTAAAGCTAAAGATGCAGTGTACTCACCCATTAACAATATACAGTATATATCTTCCACTAATGATATCATGTTACAATTGAATTAAGAAGATGCTCTTGTTGTGCACGTTGCTTTGGAGAGCAACGAGCAAGGATCCAGACTGGAGGTCAAACAATGTAATAAAAATAAATAAAAAAGAAGTTGATGAAATCCTTTTTAGAAAGATTTTATTTATCATTGCTGATGATCTGTTAAAAAATATATATATACTGTATTTATTTTAATGCAGTTTAAGTGTAAAGTACAGACATTTAAATATTAGGTCACATATTATTCTCCTTTTCAACTAGTTTAAATAAGTCTCAGAGCTCCCCAAAACATGTGTGTGAAGTTTCTTGTTCTAAATCCACTCTGATCCTGTATTTGATCATGCCTATAAACCCCTCTATTTCAGCCCTGCTCAGAACAGGCTGTTTCTGTGTCTGTAGCTTTAAATGTAAATGAGCTGTGTCTGACCACGCCCCTCTCTGGAAGGGGATGTGGCTCGGGCTTTCTCGCTCCATGCCCTATTGTTTACAGTGAGAAGGCAGACTCAGAGGGCAGAGCAAACACCTAGCTGTGGGCGTGTCACCCAACTGGGGGAGGGGGTTACTCCCCTTTGTGATGTCATGAAGGGAAAATCTCCGAACGGCCTCTTTGAGCACACATTTTCTGAAAAAATGGAGAGGATGGACTTTTCTCATAATTGGGGGTTTGTAGACGGACTAGGGATAAGTTAATGTTAGAAAAACATGGTGATGGGTATTTTGAATAATATGTGACCTTTACCATTTAACTTAATTCAACAATACAGTACAACTGTAAAGGTATGAAAAAATAAAAAAATATGGAATCTTTGAGATTAAATTGCTGTCAAGATGTTTTTACTATCACTCTGACATCTCTCATACTTTGACTTAAAAATGTGTTTTGACAAAATGATCTCTCTCACTGCATGAAGGAAATGATAATGGTCTTGATCAAGACCAAAGTTTGTGGCTTACAGGAAATAGCTTCTCTCCAAGGATCAGTGAATGACACTTCTAATACTCTAAGTTGTCACTGGAAGGCTGAGGTGGCCTAGAAAACAGAGCAATGCTGGTGGCTGTCCCTTGAGACGGCCTGTTTCTCCCTCCATTCACTGCACTTGACAGTTTTTTTTGTGTCTTACATGCAAGGGCAAGCACAGGAAGCACAGAGCAGCCGAGATGAGACGTTGTTTAACCACAATTATTGAAGCAAATGTCTGTGGCTGAATGCTGAGGCACAATTACAAGACTATTTGTTTAGAACAGTCTGGTGTAGAGACACATTTCTAGATCTCTACTCAGCCAGTGGATGTGAATACTGAATTTGGGTTCCTGAGACCTCCACGTGTCCTTGAGGGGCTTTCCTTGCAGAGTTTAATTTTACTTATGGGGAAGGCCACTGTAGACTTCACCTAAATTCAGTCACAGCCAACTGTTACATAACGTTCTTCAACAGCTTCCCACATGAGGTTGAACATGGGGCAGCATCAAACAGTCCTTTATGCAATATGTATTACACGTGCATGATTTGAAATTAATTAGCATGTCAAGAAAGTTTAGCAATGTTTCCTTATAAGAAGAATGGCAGAGCAAACAAAGCACACATTTCTCACTCTGAGGTTCATGCAGTGGACATAGAATTGCAAAATAATAAAGAGTTAGCCTATATTAAGGTAAATGCTATGTTATGTAAGGTGATAATAACTTTTGCAGCCTTAGAAACAGCCTCTTTTGAATGTATCAGCTGTAGCAGCCAGATGTATCATGGACATGGTTGCTACAGCAACGGTTATCAGGAGGATGGTTGATCCGTCGAGCATCAAGTGACTTTATAATTCAGTCTAACGAACCTCAACCAGAAATACCTGCAAATAACCGCAAACCCATGAGCAACATCATCATCTACTGACAACTGGCAAGCCACAATATGTATTGCGTGGCTGCTTACAATCGAAAAATAACGATGCATGTCTCCCATACGCTCGGATGTTACCGGTAGATAGCATATAGGCGCACGAGCCGGTGTACATATTCCCATTTGGACTCTACCTCAGAGTGGTGAGGGATTTCCCAGAAGCTTACCTGGACGTACAGAGGCTTTTTGAAGAACCCCCATGGAAAGAGTCCTCGTGCCATGGCAAAAGCAGAACATCTCACATCAGCTGCTGGAAGAGGAACATTCCGCGTGCTCTTCATATGGTCGACTATATCAGGCGACGCCTATCGGGCAAACCCTGGAGATTATCCAAATATAAAACATTGTGAATTCTGTCGGCAGCTCCGACACTGATGTGCGTTTGGTTTAGATACGGGAGGCGGCAGGCTGAGCTGCGCCCGAGACTGCAGCGAAGTCAGGCTCACATTAGCCATGATGGCTTCTGAGGCGTTTGGACCAATTGGGATGAGTGACAGTTTGTGACCATTTGTGGTTCATTAAAAAAAAGCCTACGCCTTACATGCTGTCTAAATGCTTTATAGGGTTTCTTAGCGACCACTTGGGCTTTAATAAGTCCAACTATAGCCATTCTCACTATAAAAATAAAGATTACATTACTTATTTACAGGGTTGACCAGAGCCATACGGGAGATTATTAGTAGGATATGGTCTGAAATCTCTGAAACTAATAAGTTTGTATTGATTCTTTTTTTAGGCTTTAAGGCTGTCAAAAACAAAGATCCATTTTTTTTTTGTTTGAGCACATTTTGCACATAAAACTTCAGAGCCCCAAAAAGTAAATTTAAAAAATCTTGTGCACACATTATTATCTTGTTCGCACATGTAAGATGATAACTTGTGAGCATGGTATAGGCTAATCATTTTGTGTGCACAAGATATGTAGCCTATATCTTGTGAGTACAATATAATGATCTTATTTGCACAAATCATCTTACTTGTGCCCACAAGATAAACATTTGTTTCCACAAGTTAGTTATCTTTGTCGCACAATTTATCATTGATTGCACACTAGTGGCTCTGTATTAAAAAACTTAATTTATCCCATGGTATAAGTTGTTCCATATGTCCATAATGAAATGCTTTATATTTACAATGTAGTTAATGTTACTCATTAAGTTTGTCATGCCCTTAAAGTTGAACTTAGCAATTCTTTTGCATTATTGATTGATTAAATAACGATATATATGCATGCAATATGGCCAGAACCTGGAATTTTCTGTCAGTTCTCAGACACACTCGGCACACGGACTAAGTTATCTGAAGCGGGTCAACATAGATATTCACTGAGCATCTAAAGAATTTGTATATTTCTCCCCGGAGCTTGTGGCGAACAAACAGAGATAAAAGAAACTATATATTGATTACTCCTCTAGAATACGGACAGAATGAGCATCCAAATGAATTTTGATGTTGATCCATGTCTGCATGGATGTAAGATATGTAAGAATCTTTATGCAGACTATTTGACCTTGTAAAGCTTGATCTCAGTTTTCTAAGATGAACATAACATTTGATTTAGCATGGTGTAAAATGGAAGAACATGTGGAAGACAGATATGGAAAGACACTTTTAATGATTACTAATAAGCTTTATTGTCGTTAGACTGCGGGTGCAACACAACAATACAACAAGATCATGTTGTCCCTTCCTGGGTTAAACTGGCACTCCCCCAGATTTGAATCTTATCGTGAATAGTGTACCCATAGGTAGGTAAAAGAGAACTTAAACGTTTTAAAAAGAACATATGACACCTCACCTCAAAACTGGCAGCAGGAAAGATTTGTGTTTCCTTGTAGGGTTTGGAAAAATAACACTCAAAAGTGACAAGTCTCACAGCTCAGGGGGAAGCTAGAGTCAGCAGAGGAGGAGGATGGTGAGGAGGAGGATGAATCACCACATTCTTGTTTTGAATCACTTTGTATTATATATTCAGTTTTACAGGGTAAGGCTCACATCTGTATTAAATCTACTTTCTTTTGTCATCTTTACAGGGAAGCAGAGAGAAAAGGTGTGGAGCATGAGTTTATTTATATTGTCAAACACAGATTCACATGTTTATGATTTATGAAACTTATCAAGTCCTTACTTTACCTAAATTGGACTGACGCCACATGAAGTCTGTATATTTGAAAAGCTTGTTGATGACTCTGCTGTGAGACCTCTTGCTGCTATCTCATATCATACAAGAAAGTGAGATTGCATCTCATGGGAATGCACCAACAAAAAGTAATGGCCACTCAGTTATACAGCACATTAGCATGGACATCATGTAGGTGTAGTGTCTTTTCCTGTAGACATGTGCCCTGTAGACATGCAGGCCTCTCCTAATTTGACACTACATCATAGGCCTACATTATCATCCATCAAAACAGACAACAGTTTTATGGTAGTTATATTTCATGAAAGTGTATTTCAATGTGTGGAGACACAAATGCAATTTGTCTTTGAAATTAGACACGGCAGATTTAATTGCAGGAGAATGAGGAATTCATGCAGCACAACAGCGTAGTGATAGCTGCATCGATCAATTCTTTCTGGGGAGAACGTTAGAAAAGACAGAAACAAAGCCGTGATATTGGATTTTCACGGAGACAGGCGTAGAATTTTGAGGAGGGAAGAAGAGTGGAGGAGAAACTGGATGCAGATAAGGTATTTCCTGAGATTATGTAATGCTGATTACCTTGAGGCCCTCTGAGTGGGTTGATAAAATATTCTGTTTCCATATAAGAACAAACAAACAACCATGCTGTTGCAGAAACAGAGGCTGTGGCACGACTGGAGTGCACAGAGAATACGCCAAAGATGCACAGGCTTCTCTAGCTGGATTGATTGTTCTCTTTAAGGCCTGATTAAAGAAAATATGGATAATTATGCACAATGTATATTATAATGAATGCCTCCTGCACAAACACGACCTTTACCATTAATTGACACTGTAACATCTGTAGAGATTGGAAATGTCCATGTCTAAATCTAGTTTACCTTTCATTAACAACCATCATCTTTGTATAACGCTGCAACCCGCACCTGTTCATAACCTCATCTTTCCATCAGCATCCATCAAATCAAATGAGTAACCTAGGTAACAAGTTACAAGACGTGTCTGTCATACGCAGCCTTCCAGAAATAATCTTAACGTCCCTCATCTTGAACAATCTGTACTTGAGCTGTTACTGATCAACAGAGATTGTGAGGAAAATCCTGAAGAAGAATTTTACATTTGTAGCTGATGTGACGATGTGTGAAACTGACTCCTGATGTTAAAGTGGATGTCTGCCAAAACTGGAAGAGATAAAAACATAGCTTTATTTATCAAGCTTTATTGAGAGACAGCAGACAGATTCATAAGAGATAAGTGTTGTTAGTGTTCCCCCTCATGGTGACACTCCTGTATTACCATTTTACAACCGTAGCTACCTTTATTAACTCACACTGTACACTAAAGATACAAATCTGAACTTTAAGGAGAAGGTTTCCTCTGAAAACATCTAACAACAATCATTTCTTGCTGCAGCAGTTATCAAACACACTATTTGAAAAAGATGAATAAAATAAGTAAGTCAGATACTAAACATGTATCTAAGTCCAAATGTTATGACCTGATAAAGCTTTCTTTGCTTCTTTCTTTACAGCTGATCAAAATCAGAATTGCAACTTCTTCCACATCTCTGTGAGATGACTTGTGGCCAGCCTTGTGGCACTTCTTTACCAGGCATGTGTGCACATACAAGGAATTCAACTCTGGTGCACTTTGCTCTTTATGAACAAGTATTACAAAAACACTTTCAACTATATATACACTATCCTCCAAGACAATAGTTCAGTGGTGAGGAGTGCAAATGCTGCTACAATATAAAGATAATAGCCTAAATTACGCAGCCTTAAAATGTGAAAGATGAGTTTCAAGTGCATAACAGTCAACCTACAAGATATATTGCAAATAATCACTTTTTCCACATTTCCATTATGTGGTTCAATTCAAAATTTTTTTTAATTTTGTTTAATATTTCTTCAAATTGTTTTTGCTTAAGAATCTATGAGTTTGGAGAACCGGAGCACCCGGAGTAAACCAAAAGAACAAAGGAGTAAAGGGTAGAAAAGGGAAAGCTAGGGTCTAATATTATACTTAAAACAAGTTGTGCAGTTTTTAAACACAAATGTAAAAGTACAATCAACTTTATCAGCTACAGTTTTTATAGAACTGAAGGAATAAGGTGATAAAGTGAAAGGTTGGGGGGGGGCTATTCCAAGACATCGCAGCAAGGGCAACAGAGGAATTGCTCCAGAAGATTTGTCTCCTCCTTTTTCTTGCCCTTGCAAAAGAATCCCCAGAATCCTTTGCCTTTCTTCGCCTGGGTCTCATCCACATCAGCTTTGGATGCAGTCATGACCTCCTCCTTTGAACTGACATCATTCTGATAATTTGGTAATGTGGAGAGCGAAGATCGGGCATTTTCAGTCACATTTAAGGTAAAATCCTCTTCTTCATAATCAACCATTGCCTTTGGGCTGGAGCTCCTCTCACTGGTGTGTACTTGATCCAAAGGTGACGAGGAGCCTTTGGTGCAAGATGACAAGCTGACATCATGGTCAACTTGTTGATCAGGAATAGGCTGGACTTTATTCTTCCTCAGTTTCTTAAAGAAGCTCCACCTATTTGACTTCACTCTGACTTGTTCATCAGGAATAGGCTGGACTTCATTCTTCCTCAGTTTCTTAAAGAAGCTCCACCTATTTGACTTCACTCTGACTTGCTCATCAGAAATAGCTGGCTGCACATTCTTCTTCTTCTGTTTGAATAAGCTGCTCCACCACTTTGACTTCACTCCGACTTGCTCATCATAAATAGCTGGCTGCACATTCTTCTTCTTCTGTTTGAATAAGTTGCTCCACCACTTTGACTTCTTCTCTGGGACTTCACTTTTGATATCTGCAGAAGTGTCAATTTGTTGGCAAAGGCGTTTGAGAACGTCTTTCAATGTCCTAATGACGTCTTTGAACAGCTCTCTGCATGCTTCGCAGTTTGGGCACTTGGCACTGGTACCAGAATAGACAACAGAGGGTTGTTTTGAATCTTTCATAGCCTTTGAGATAATGGAGTTGTCATCAGCGGTGAAGATATTGAGGATAGCCTCTGCGAATGTGGGAGTAACTCTGATTGATGCGTCAGCACCAACCACCTCACAGAAAGCCTCGCTGAAGGAGACTTTTATACTCTCTTCAATTTCGTTCAACTCCTTGCGAACTACATCTACTCCCCATTCCTTGACAGAGGTAGGACCATCCAAATCCAGTGAAGCCACTGTCTCTATGTAGAGCCTCAGCATATCTGCATACATGCTGGTCAGCTTCTCCTTCACATCAAGGTCCAATAAGCCTCTGTTTAAATCACATTTTTGCCTCTCAGTTAGGCTGTCAAAGAATGACTTCATAATATTATAAAAGCTATTTTTAAGTAGCATTGCTTTCTCAGCAAAGTTTCCCTCTTCATCATCCAGTTTGAAATTATTGCAAATGGACGGAGTTGTGTAAATATTAATTGTCTCCTGCTCTGTGTCGATCGTTACAGCCTCACTGGAGCACATTGAGGTGGATGGAGATGAATCTTTAGAAAGGGGAGAGCTAGATCTCACCTCTCTAACCTCTGCAGGAGGTGGTGTGTTATTTCTGACATGTTCTTCCACCATGACAGCAGGCTTCACTTTAATCTGCTTCACAAGTGAATCAGTGGAGGACAAAGTTGGAGGAACTTTCTCTTTCTCTGTTGTGATTTCATTTTGCTCCGAATTATCACACACAACCACATAGTCTCCTTCAAGACACACATGTTCAGGACACATCCTGCGGAGTTCAAAATACCTATGCAAATACTGGTCCAACCTCTGGTTGTATTGTTCATCGTCTAGGCCTTGGGCTTCCCACATGGCTTTTTTCTCATTCAGCTCACGGATGCCATCGGCGGCCCGCTTCATTGCGTCAGAGATGAGCCAGTTCATATAATCATCAGAATCTGCCGTCTGCTGATCTGCAGTATGCTGGACCTCTTTCTTTGATTTAATGCCAAAAAAGTTTTTAAGTGCAGACGTTATCTGGTCGATAACATTTTCATCATTCTTCTCTGAAGATGAATCTTTAGGAAGGGGAGAGCTAGATCTCATCTCACTAACCTCTGCTTTGGGGCTTTCATCAAGATCCTGTACTCCTGACTTATTTGTACCTGAAGCCTCTGATAATCCAGGTGTTGAATCCATATGAGGGGCTTCCCACATGGCCGTTCTCTGATGCAGCTCACTAATGTCAGCAACGGTCTGATCCAGAGTGTCAGAGACGAGCCAGTTAGCAATATCAGAAGTCACAGAAGATGAATCACGTTCTTCATCTTCGACAAGTTCTGCTGCCTTTTTCATTTTAGAAGGATCCATTGTTCTTTGTTTGAGATTGGACTTTTTCTGTTGAGACCTCTTCAAAGTTGTTTGGTCTTGTTAGTTTTCGCTTTGATTGACTTCTCTGTGTTCAGTTGAAGAGATAATTCTGATCTATCTATCTATCTATCTATCTATCTATCTATCTATCTATCTATCTATCTATCTATCTATCTATCTATCTATCTATCTATCTATCTATCTATCTATCTATCTATCTATCTATCTTGATTGACTTCTCTGTGTTCAGTTGAAGAGATAATTCTGATCTATCTATCTATCTATCTATCTATCTATCTATCTATCTATCTATCTATCTATCTATCTATCTATCTATCTATCTATCTATCTATCTATCTATCTATCTATCTATCTATCTATCTATCTATCTATCTATCTATCTATCTATCTTGATTGACTTCTCTGTGTTCAGTTGAAGAGATAATTCTGATAAGTTTGAGAGTTTGCTGACAACTGTCTGTTCACAAAATCCTGAGCTGAAATATAAAACCTCTACTTGACTTTTCGCAGGGAGCATAGACTGTAAAGGCAGGGAGTTATAAAATGTGATGACGTCAGAAAGCACCGAATGCTATTCAAAAAAGATCAAAGCGCCGACTCACAGAACGCATTACGGATTGTAAACAATGATGACGTATGTTCGTGCGCGGCTGGCCGGCTGCGCGCGCAGTTTGGCAGCGGAAGTATGGCGAGGTGCGCTTGTCAAGCTACGCAAAGGGATTCACAACAAAATATTATGCTACTTAAACCAGCTGACAAATGGTAAAAGACTTCCAGGTTCGTATATTAGAAAGTAAGAGCACAATTCAGTCATTTATATCAAATGTCAAACAAGAAGATGTAGACTTTGAGTTATGTGTCGTCAAATGGCAAACTTCCCAAGCTGAAAACACGGACACAAGACCACTTTGTAAGAGGCCAGGGTCATTATTAAAAAGACAGAAAACAAGCATAGTGTACCAATACGACAGGGAATGTTTCATTTATTTGTAGTTAGGCTAGAAGAGCATGACTTATTATTTGCTGTAATTTCACTTAACTTGTCTCTCCTATTAAATCTTTATCTGAGAAGTCACTTCAGAGGCTTTTTACTCTGAGCACCTTCTGTACCTGAGCGCTCTGTCATCTCACCTGCTGCTATCAGGGTCGGACAGAGCGACGTGCGTGAGTGGTCGAGCGACTGACAGAGAGGGAGCGGTGAATGTGAGCGGAGCAGAGCAGGGATTTTGACAATCTGACAGTATGCTTATAGTTAACATCTTAAGGGCTATATTGAAAGCTTTCGGGGTTTCGAGCATGAGTTATTATTCTGTTTGCTGTCATTTCACTTATTACTTGTCTCTCCGTAATAAATCCGAATTATCTTGCCACTGTTAGGCTACTTAGTCATAACCAGAGCTTGAAGCTAACTTTTGTCAGGAAACTGGGTTCAGAGTTCAGCAGTTATTATTTTATTTGCAGTCTAAACCCGGTTGAGCTGCCTACATGTCTCGTGAAACTCACACACTTCTTAACCACAGCCAAAATGTGGCTGAGAGCAGGTTCATTTCAAGCCCCATTCAAAACATTAGAACACTTGATTGAGCAAGTATGTATTATAATGTCTTTTTGTCATCTGTGGGTCATGCTCCGTCAGCTTCCATCAGCCAAGGAGGCTACACTAGCTTTGTGCAGCTTCAAAAACTGAGGTTAGAGGTTAAAGTCACAAAGGCCTTACCAAAGTTTTAGTAATGTGAACATCATGTGTTTTTGTGGACATTGTTTTGTGTGTACATTGTGACGGCCCCTGCTTGTATTTTTATAAGCAGGTGTCTATGTAAAAATGTGCCTGTGTTTTCCTCGAGATGCCAAAGGAGCTGGTCTGCATCCACTTCAGTTGGAGCACCTGGGCCTGTTGCTCTGCCCCAGCTTCCTGCAATCTTGCTCTCTTTTTGCCCAGCCAGACCAGTGCCTGCACCACAGTATACTTTCACAGCCAGACCAGTGCCTGCACCACAGTATACTTTCACACACACCCACACACAAGTCTGTGCGATAAGATAACTGATTGTGGATTCATATTTTCTGTTTGTTTCACAGCAAAACAGTGTTACAGCATTTTCCTAAACACATGAAAAATCCTTGTGCAGATGTTGACCAGCTTGAAATCGTGAAAGCCTATTAAAGATTAGTGTGGTGAAAGTTTAATCACTGCCTATATACAATGTGATTTCTGCTGTTTTAATGATGTTAAAGAGGTTTTATTCAGCTGAAGGAAGAATGGTCACAGTACAAGTCAAGATCACTCTTCAACAATGTGCAGCAGGAGCAGAGTAAATATAGTCTCTTGGAGACATCTGGAGATTCACAAGTACCTCACACAGGTTACTTAGAGTGCCATATCAATCGTACATGATATGTGTCCCCTGATATGTATATGTATATATACATTAAGTCCTGCTTCTAGATGTGGCTCCAGCCCAAAGAATCCATTAGAGTACATTTTAGTGTCAAAAGATTTATAGAGATAATTAAGGCCCTAGGCACAAGATATACCACATACATGTCTCTAACTAAAGTCAAGGAACGTGCAAAGTTCTATCTATCATTGCCAAACCGGGGTCGTTGTTTTTTACATTTTTACATTGTATAATGCGCCTTGAATTAACTTCCAGCTTGCCGGATCTACATGGTTGTTGTTATTGTCGATGGTGTCGCGTTGCGAGTGACGCAGAAGACACATTGAAGCGACCGAGACGTTCAGATTGAATCAGATCTGTAGGAATCTGATTTGAATCGCATTCGAAACCACCTCCGTATGTGGTTTGAATCAGATTTGGAAAAATCAGATATCATGTGGCTTTTTGTGTCCAGACTGGCAAAAAAACAAACTACATACAATCTGGATGTGCTAAAAATCTGATTTGGAGGTGCAATGTGAACAAGGCCGTAGTGTTATCATGCAACGGGACGTGCATGGAGTTAAGGGGGGAGGTTGTAACCCAGGTCACAGAAAATCTAAAAACAACAAATGTTCAAATTATTATTGTTTGAAATTAAATGTGATACTGTGAGATTAATTAAATGTAATATGTGTTTAAAAGTAAATGAATTGATCGCGGAGTTAAAATCCCGCGATCAATTCATTTACTTACTCTATATTGTGTTCTAAATCTCACGTGATTTTGTGGACCAATCAGAGCACCCGATTGGCGTCATGAACAGGAAGCAGCACTACTTACCGTCAGGGGAGCTCACAGACAGAGAAGAGAAGCGGAGAGTTCAAACCGAATACTTTATGCAAACTTTTCTAAACTTCTGTAAATTATGGTGTGAGAAGAAAACTCATTCATGTTACGTTGTGAGAGATGACGTCACTCGTACTCGGTTTTGAAAACGGAATTGGTGAGTTGCTGCATGTGTTTGATTGCCCAGCTGTTCATCTATGGGGCGCCGATTGTAAAGTTGCGCACACTACAAATAACAACAACATTTCTCCACATTTAGCCCTAAAACATCACTTTTTATTCACATTTAGAGAAATATCTGTGAACTTATTGGCAAATATAAATGTTAAATATTATATCTAAATGTTGAATGTTTTATCTAAATGTTACATTTTATATATAAATGTTAAAAATACATGTCCTGAGTCTAAATATTTAGTTAAGATTTCTAAATATTGAGTTAAGATTTATAAATCTTTAGTTAAGATTTATAAATATTGAGTTAGATTTATAAATCTTTAGTTAAGATTTATAAATATTGAGTTAGATTTATAAATATTGAGTTAAGATTTATAAATCTTTAGTTAAGATTTATAAATATTGAGTTAGATTTATAAATATTGAGTTAAGATTTATAAATCTTTAGTTAAGATTTATAAATATTGAGTTAGATTTATAAATATTGAGTTAAGATTTATAATCTTTAGTTAAGATTTATAAATATTTAGCTAATATGCAAATTCCCTCTACCGCCAACCGGAAGCACCAAAATAAAAGTTCGAGGAAGTGATCCAACCAGTGTTGTCAAGTCCGCTTGTTATAGGCGACTTTGGGCTTGTTCTCTAAAGTGTAGTTGCTTATTTGGGTTTGCTTTGCTCCCTGTATGAACTCCTACTGATTCTCTCCCAGCTCTCCACAATAAAGCTAAACACGAACGCGGTAGTAAGTTTGTCCTTTTCCAGGATCTGTCTAATGTCTACAACCCCGTTTCCTTGGTTACCACCTTACCACGCACGCCCGATCCGGCACACACGCACACATGCACAACTACACCTGACAGAGCGACAGAGTGACGATGCCCAGGAATAAGAGGGGAAAATATGGAAAAAGATATAATAAAGAGTGGGAAAAAGAGACGAACTAGATTGGCTCAGTTTTGAACCAGAAAGCTAACGTTTGCTACCAAGATTTAAAGTCAATAACTTTGTGTATTATTAACAAACAGTAAATATATTTTGATCGTGTGTTTAACAACAATATAGCTAGCTATCCAGCCATGCCACTCTCCCCAAATCAAAATCAAGATTTTCACGAACATGTGTAGGCTACTTAACAATCATTTTTTGCCTTTATGCATAGAAGCATAAATTAAGTCGAAATATAATCTACATTTTCTCTCCTAGTCATCTCTGCTCTCAAGCTGCAGTCAACATGTTTCTTCCCCTCCCCTCCGTTTTCAGGCGTTGTTAACCACCAACTTGATGAATTCTCACAGGAATTAATGCTCTGGCTGCGGCTGACAGCCTAATCATGTTCGTTCGCTTTCTCGAACTTTTATTTTGGTGCTTCCGGTTGGCGGTAGAGTGAATTTGCATATTAGCTAAATATTTAGAAATCTTAACTAAAGATTTATAAATCTTAACTAAAGATTTATAAATCTGAACTAAAGATTTATAAATCTTAACTCAATATTTAAAATCTTAACTCAATATTTATAAATCTTAACCAAAGATTTATAAATCTTAACTAAAGATTTATAAATCTTAACTAAAGATTTATAAATCTTAACTAAAGATTTATAAATCTTAACTAAAGATTTATAAATCTTAACTCAATATTTAGAAATCTTAACTAAATATTTAGAATCAGGACATGTATTTTTAACATTTATATATAAAATGTAACATTTAGATACAACATTCAACATTTAGATATAATATTTAACATTTATATTTGCCAATAAGTTCACAGATATTTCTCTAAATGTGAATAAAAAGTGATGTTTTAGGGCTAAATGTGGAGAAATGTTGTTGTTATTTGTAGTGTGCGCAACTTTACAATCGGCGCCCCATATTCATCATGGTGTTAATTACGTGTCATGTTAACTTTAATATGATGAATGAAAATAGCAACTATCTGTTTTATACACAGTGTGGGGCATGATTGATTTATTTATGTATTTGAAAGTAGTGTGTTGTAGAGTGTTTTTGATAGAAATTACCTTCAAGCTCTGGCCTTGTTTTATGCAGGCCAGGTTTTTCACCTCACCGGGGTGGCGAGCTAAGACAACCTGAACCGGGAAACGATCAACTACTGAACCTACTGAAACCTACTGATGTCCTCCAAAATTTCCAAAATTTCTATTGTTAATATGTTTTTATTCTCTGTTTTTTAATTGTCTTTTAATTCTTGCAATTTATTTCACTTTATTGTATGACCTGTTATGATGTGAAGCACTTTGAGTCTGCCGTGCCTTGTGTATGAAAAGCGCTATACAAATAAACTTGCCTTGCCTTACTGAAACCTACAACTGTTCTCACCAGAGCGGTAGGAAAATCGATGAACTTTTTTCTTTTCTTTAATGGACTGAAAACCTGAACTGACTTGAAGAACTTCTATTATGAACTGAAGAAGATTTATTTTGTTGAACTGAAGAAGATTTATTTTGAACTGAAGAACTTTTTATTATGAACTGAAGAACCTTTATTTTGTTGAACTGAAGAAGATTTATTTTGAAATGTAGAACTTTTTATTATGAACTGAAGAACCTTTATTTTGTTGAACTGAAGAAGATTTATTTTGTTGATAAGATTTATTTTGAACTGAATACTTGGTGTTGTGTTATTGCATTTTTTTTACTTGGGTTATTGAGTTTTATATTTTATTTTTTCTTACTATTTATTTTCAAATACAAACATATTTTTGGTAAACCAATTCCAAGTCTCCTGAGTTTTATTAAATATAATCATCAGTTTAATCTTTCCTCCTCTCTAATTTAGGATTTTCTGATTTCTGTTGTCCATTATTAAATGTTGCTTTACGTTTATGCTAAACCTAAATGTTAAAGGTAAACGTGTGCTGCAGTTCCCTATGAGAAGACGCTCAAACACAATGATAGAGCCTCCTCTGGACCCACTACACCTTTACCTAGGTGAGCTACGTGCATGGGTACATGTTTGGACTTGAAAAGACAACGTTAAAGCAATAGTTCAACAATGGAAATGTGTTTTTTTTGCTATTTGCTAAGATTTAGATGCTAAGCTAGGTGTGGGAGCCAGTTACATTAGCTTGCAAAGGGAAGAGAAGCTTTATAAACGCTAGCACAATGTATACCCACCATAACAACTATAATTGTTCTTCTTTCTTTAGTAATGGTTAAACAAATACAAGACCTGAGGTTTAAAGCTGCTTGTAGGTAGATACCGTTTCCCCTTCTATTAGCCTGGATAGCTGTATCCTGCCTTTCTGATAACCTAACAAAACCAGCTGTTGTGGGCCTTACATTTAGCATATAGATAAATGAGTGTTAGAAATGATGTCAACATCTTGGCAGAAAAGTTCATCAAAGATATTCCAGACAGGTGTACTGCTAATGCTTCTCTTACGGTTATGCTGGAGCTCGTCTGTATTTTCTGCTACCACCCTCAGATCAGCAGATGTGGTGGTGATCGGAGGAGGCAGTGTGGGCTGTCAGACCATCTACCACTTGGCTAAAATGGGGATGACCAATGCAGTTCTGCTGGAGAGAGACAGACTTACTGCTGGCACCACCTGGCACACTGCAGGTAAGATTATGGACAAGTGGAAGGACTGTGTGTTTACCATATGTGAAGTGAGGAGCATGGAAATATTCTTTAACTGTTTTTTAGGGTTTTATTCTGCATTATTAGCATGTTTCTAATCTACCTTAAGAAGTGATAGGATTACAATGTAGAAGGTACATGATGACTGTTTCCCCTGCTTGAGCTCATTACTTATCTAGCTACAGTATCTTCTTTCAAACATGTAATTAAAGTATTAATTAATAAGAATTCTTTTTACAACTTGCTCCAGTGTATGTGATGAATTGTTAACCTACATATCTGCTACATCGATTCCTGTCCAAACAATCTACAATCGAGTGTGTTTGTCGTTTAGGCCTGCTGTGGCAGCTACGGCCCAGTGATGTCGAGGTAGAGCTCTTGGCTCACACCAGAAATGTGATCAGCAAAGACCTGGAGGAGGAGACGGGTCTCCACACAGGCTGGATCCAAAATGGAGGACTCTTCATCGCCTCCAACAAGCAGAGGCTGGACGAGTACAAGCGCCTCATGTTGGTAAGAATTGAAAACACTTGATATTGTTATTAACCGGCCCTCTAAGGAGAAGCAAAGGGAAATATATTGTTATGTAAATAAATGCTTTTGATTGTGTTGTTTTTACTACTGTAAGGTGACCTTGAGTGTCATGAAAGGCGCCCATAAATAAAATGTATTATTAAGTTAACTCCATTATTTATATACAGGAGAATAGCAGCCTTTGGTTAATTTTATAAAAGGATGAAAAAGATGGTCACACATAGAAGTCTCTTCTTATGTTTTACAAGTCTTTTTTCTTTTATTCTTGGCAAATAAAGAGTAATAAACATATGTGCTTATTGAACAAGAGGTTTGATAGCTGTAGGTTTAAGCAGTGGCCTGTAAAGAAAGCCATGCTTTAGATACAAGTTTGTGGGTGGACAAACTTTCAACAGAAGATTTTCAACAGGAGTTATTAGATATTTGGGTTTGTGATGGGATATTGTTTGCTCCACATGTAGTTTACACAGGACCAGTCAAAAGACTTTATCTCCATTATGTGTCCTAGAGGTTTCAACGTTCACTTAAAAATTCACCTTACATGGTGTAAAACGTATCCAGCCAGGAGCATTCAACATGATCGGCTTTAACAAATAAAAACTAAACATTTGATACAGGTATGCTACTGGTGACTCTGATGCATCTACTCTACAGCTGTTTATTGTAAAAATATGGTCAGGTGTTAATACTTGGAAGCTTTTTCTGCGAAGCACATGCAGAAATTGAGCTCAAAGATGATGTCGCAAAAAAATGTCCAAATGTTGAAGTGACAACAATCTCATGTCAAATCTCCCCTCCTCTTTTAGCTGGGTAAAGTTTATGGTATTGAGTCTCATGTCCTGTCACCTGCCCAGACTAAGGACCTGTATCCTCTGATGAATGTCGATGATTTGTATGGAACCCTGTATGTACCTAAAGGCGGCACCATGGACCCAGCCGGCACATGCACCACCTTGACCAGAGCTGCAGCCGCTAGGGGAGCCACGGTAATGTGCAAGGCTAATTTCATCATGGATGTACATTACATATTACAGTGGATGTGCTTGTAATTGCAGTCGAGTCAAGCTAACAAAAACGTTTTTCTTTTTGTAAATCTATTGTCTCAATATGTGTATTTTGTGACGGCCCTCCCGCCAGCAGGGCCCGCTAGTGTGTTTGCTGTCTGTGTGTTTGTCTCCCTGCAGGTCGCTGGTGGGCGGGGTTCCGCCGCACCTGGGCAGACGTGGCCGGTCTCCCAGGTGCAGGCTATTTAAGACTGGGTCGTCGACGTCTCTCGCTCTCTCTGGCATCCAACCAAGCACAATTATTGAATTGTTTGGTTGTTGTTGTGTAAATTGGGGTTAATAAACCTAGAAATATGGTGTTATCCGTATGTCTCCGTGTTTTGTCAGGCCTTAAGAGCCAGGGTCGTGACAATTTGAAGATCAGCAGAATGCTAAAGTTTGGTAAAAGCTGCAATAAGAAGCTCATGCGATTGTTGGCATGTGATTCAGTTTTTGTGTGTGTATTTGACATCATCAACATCATGTAAACTGCATGGATATGGTTAACTGTTAACAGCTGTAGGAGAAATGCTTTAAAATTGAAACACTTTTAAGTTTGAACTACTTTAGACGTGCAAAAAAAAATCCATCAATGAGCTAAAATGCACATTTTAAAGTATTCTAGTTCTGAAAAAAAATATTACTACCTTAATGAGCTGATATTGAAAGGGCTTCCATGTTCATTTACATGCTGGGAATCTAACCAGAGTGGAGCACAGCATATACAGGTGCATCTCAATAAATTAGAATATTGTGGAAAATTTATTTCAGTAATGAATTTAAAAGTGAAACTCAAATATATAGTGTGGATTAATTGCACACAAAGTGAAATATTTTAAGCCTTTATTTGTTTTAATCTTGATGATTATGGCTTACAGCTCATGAAAACCCCAAAATCAGTATCTCAGAAAATTAGAATATTACCTAAGACCAGTAAAAAAAAGTACTTTTAGTACAAAAATGTCGGCCTTCTGAAAAGAATGTTCTTGTTTATGCACTCAGTACTTTTGGTTGGGGCTCCTTTTGCATGAATTACTGCATCAATGCGGCGTGGCATGGAGTCGATCAGCCTGTGACACTGCTGAGGTGTTATGGAAGCCCAGGTTGCTTCGATAGCGGCCTTCAGCTCGTCTGCATTGTTGGGTCTCGTGTCTCTCATTTTCCTCTTGACAATACCCCATACATTGTCTATGGGGTTCAGGTCAGGTGAGTTTGCTGGCCAATCAAGCACAGTAACCCCATGGTCATTAAACCAGGTATTGGTACTTTTGGCAGTGTGAGCAGGTGCCAAGTCCTGCTGGAAGATGAAATCAGCATCTCCATAAAGCTTGTCAGCAGAGGGAATCATGAAGAGCTCTACAATTTCCTGGTAGACGGATGCTTTGACTTTGGACTTGATAAAACACAATGGACCAACACCAGAAGATGACATGGCTCCCCAAATCATCATTGACTGTGGAAACTTCACACTGGACTTCAAGCAACTTGGATTCTGTGCCTCTCCACTCTTCCTCCAGACTCTGGGAGCTTGATTTCAGAATGAATTGCAAAATTTACTTTAATCTGAAAAGAGAACTTTGGACCACTGAGCGACAGACCACTTTTTTTTTTCCTTAGCCCAGGTAAGACGCTTCTGACGTTGTCTCTGGTTCAGGAGTGGCTTGACACGAGGGATGCAACAGTTGTTGCCCATGTCCTGGATACGTCTGTGCGTGGTGGCTCTTAATGCACTGACTACTGCCTCAGTCCACTCCTTGTGAAGCTCCCCCAAATGTTTGAATGGCCTTCGCTTGACAATCCTTTCAAGGCTGTGGTTATCCCTGTTGCTTGTCCACCTCTTCCTACCACACTTTTCCCTTCCACTCAACTTTCTATGAATAAGCTTGGATACAGCATTCTGAACAGCCAGCTTCTTTAGCAATGATCTTTTGAGTCTTACCCTCCTTGTGGAGGGCGTCAATGACTGTCTTCTGCACAACTGTCAAGTCAGCCGTCTCCCCATGATTGTGAAGCCTACTGAACCAGACTGAGAGACTATTTAAAGGCTCAGGAAACCTTGCAGGTGTTTGCAAGTTCAACAATATTGAACTTTTTCACAATATTCTAATTTCTGAGATACTGATTTTGGGGTTTTCATGAGCTGTAAGCCATAATCATCAAGATTAAAACAAATAAAGGCTTGAAATATTTCACTTTGTGTGCAATTAATCCACAATATATATTTGAGTTTCACTTTTAAATTCATTACTGAAATAAATGAACTTTTCCACAATATTCTAATTTATTGAGATGCACCTGTATATATTATCTGCATGATGTTTGTTAATTTCCGCACACTCTGCTCTTCACATCAGGTGATCGAGAACTGCCCTGTGACTGGCATCCAAGTACGCACAGATGACCTGGGAATAAAGAGAGTGAATGCAGTGGAGAAGGCCCATGGGACCATTGAGACGCCCTGTGTGGTGACTCAGACACGATCAACTAAGTAATCATAGAAAATCATATAAAGCTTTATAAACAAGTACACGTTCTTTAAAAATCTAATAATGAATGTAAGCTGTAATGAATCTAATTCACCCTGTGGCAATATGTTTTTTAAGCTTCGTTTGGCCGACTCGCAAGCTTCTTTTTTTTTTATGATGCGTGAGTTTCTGTTGGCTAAACTCCGCTGCTGCTGGATGACCGTGTCATCGTGCCCGAACATACTTCACCGGCGGAGCTCACGGTACTCAGTGTTGCCAACTTGGCGACTTTCTCGCTAAATCTGGCTACTTTCCAGGTCCTCTTGGCGACTGTTTTTGTCAACAGCTACTAGCGACAAATCTAGCGACTTTTCTGGTGTTTTTGAGACTCTGACGTGAAAGCACGTATCGCTCTGCAGTTACTGTCCTCAACAAGCAGCGGGTGATGCCGTGAGCCCCTCCCCCGTTCCAAAGCACTCACAGGCGGCCACAGTCTCACAGTACACTCGCGCAGACGCCCCAGCTGCAGTCAGAGCAGAGAGGAGACCCACACGGCCACACCAGTCCGCGTCCAGACTCCGAATGAATTGCGCATGCGCGAAGCCGCTGCATTCCCGCCCTGGTTTACAGAGCGAAAATGTAAATGTTTTCACTGTCACACTAAAATAAAACACATCATTTGACTCACACAGCCTCAGTCACTTACTCACCTCGTCTACTGTGTGTGTGCCTCTCTGTGACATAAGTTGAACATCTAGCTAGCTAGCTCATCATGTCTCAGTCTAAACTGTACACGCAAAAATACAGAAAGGAATGGGAATCAAACCCTGAATACAAAGGCTGGTTGAAGCCATTTATTGGCGATGATACAAGGGTATACTGCTTGTATTGTAAGGCTGATTTCTACGCCAACCATGTGACATAAAAAAACACAGGAACACCCAAAAACATACTCAACTGGCCAGCGAACCCTCTGCATCACACCTCAATAGACTGAAATAGTGATGACGTATTTTTGTAGGCCAACCCGGAAGTAGCATCGCCATGAGTTCCAACGAGAATTCGCCTATGGGATTTTTGCATTGGATTTTGGATCATTGCAGAAAATAAGCTCTGTGGCTAACACACGTTTCTGATGCGTAGGCGTTTTGTTCAGCAGGATAATCTTTACAAATGAACACCACTTTTATGAAGTTTGAAGCGTTAATGCAGCCTAGAAAAGTAAAAAGCTAACATTATGCTACAAGCGAACTACACCACGGTCGGTTGACTTTGACGTCACTGCCGTTATGCTTCATCGATCTAAACAGCGGTTTTGACAAGCTAGTGAAACTGTAGCTTAATAAGTTGTCTATTAACCTAATATTTGCAAGAGCACTGAAAAACAAGAATAGATGCTGTAAGGTGGACTAGTGAGAGAGTTCCCGGCGTGATGACGTTTAATGTCCCCGACAACCACTGTAGTCTCATTTAGCCACTTGTTAGCAACCGCCGTTTTTAGTACGCATAAAAACTTTAAAATTCACAAGTTGGGGTATTACCTAACGTAGTTTATCTCGTCTAACAAAACGCCCAACATCTCTTAAGCTTGTGTTAACCACAGACCTTATTTCAGGCGTCTAACCACAAACCCATTCAAAATCCCCATTGACTTTTAGAGTTAGGAACCCATGGCGCTAAAATGCTAACTCACTTCCGGGTTTTAGGACTCATTCCTGTGGCAGTCTATGGGCTCACACCGCGCTCGCCACCCGTTGTTCCGGCACTCCTCCACTAGCTCAGCGTATTTTGCCCTCTTCCTCTCATTGGCCTCCTCGAGACGGTCCTCCCAGGGTACGGTGAGTTCCAGGAGAACGATCTGCTTGGAGGTCTCCGAGATAAGTAGCATGTCGGGCCGCAGTCTTGTAGTGGCAGTGACAGTTTCTGGGAAGTCTAAAGAGGACACACACATCATGTAAACCCATGTGGAAAGCCTTGAAAGATAAAAAAAAAAAAAGACATTTTGGAAATAGGCTTTAACTAAAAGTGGAAGCTTTAACTAAAAGTGGAAGCAGAAGCAGATTTTATTTAGAGAATAGTGCACCTATTAGCCTATGTTGGTGCATGGATGCAATTTCAGGTACAAACGCAAACAAAAACACATTCGCAGGAGGGGGAGCTCAGGGAGCTTCTCTGAATGTTCATCGGACTCCTCTGCGATGGCGTGGCTGGACCCGGTGTACCATTCTCCCCTGTAGACATCAACTCCAGCTTGAGGTCCTGGTGATATTCCTCCCCAGGGGGAGACGGAAGTTAATAGTTTCTTTGAAATGCCAAAATATTATTCTGTTACACTTCTATGCCATTCTAAAATGTCAAATTTAAAAAAGGGGCCAAGGGCCACTGACATTGGCTCTACTACAGGTAGGAACGACAACGTTAGTCGCAATATATGCAGCACATGGCTAATTTACATAACGTTATTTTTCCGTGAAAACATTGCGGAAAGATTCGAAGTGTGGCTAGTAAGCCAGTCTTTCTGTTAAACATACTGTCTGATCACTGTTTGGTAGCCATAGGTGAACTTGTTGACAGAAATGTGTGCTAGCTTGAAGGTAACTTTTACAGCTTTCTGGTTCATTATTATCTCAGGCAACATTAAAGTGACAGCTGGTCAATAAATGTAATAAGGTAGCCCAGAGGGAATATAACCTTCATGAAAACCAGCAGCAGCAAAACATCAGGTTTACATATTGATAATGTTACATATTTTATGATAGAAGATGCAAAAATATTGTCATACTTGATGACTGTATTATTTTGCTCTCTCAGGCTCTCCCTGAGAGCTACTTGCATAGTGGCTGCCCTTCACATCACCCATGAGTGAAACATGGTCAGCCCTGTTCTGCAAATTCAACCCATTTATAAAAGGGACTCAAGGTCTCTCTCCCTGCTGAACTCCGCTCTGCTTCTTCTCTGGACATCTTTAAAAAACTCCTCAAACACCACCTGTTCACCCAAGCATTCCCTCTAGCCATTACCCCTCCCCCTCCCCACTAAGTGTGTCTGTTTTCCTTGTGTGGGTGTGTGGGTGTGTGGGCGTGTGTCTACGTGTATTCATGTGTCCATCCTTTCTTGTTAAGCGGCCTTGGGTTCCTTGAAAGGCGCTATATAAATTTAAGATATTATAAGGTTGGGAGCATGGGTTTTTCATGTTTCACTGAAGCTTTATCAAAAAGTTACAACAGAACAGAGATAACGACAAGCACTTGCGTTTTTCTTATTGTTTGCACTGCTTCATTAGTAGGTCTGAATGCTAAAATCGTCTGCAAATTCACATTTTAAAGCTGATTTTTTTAAAAACATTTCCCGGGGGGGGAGGGACCCTGATGAGTTTGCACCCCTGACAAACAAACAACCATGCTGTTGCAGAGACAGAGGCTGTGGCACGACTGGAGTGCACAGAGAATACACCAAAGATGCACAGGCTTCTCTAGCTGGATTGATTGTTCTCGGCCTGATTAAAGAAAATATGGATAATTATGCACAATGTATATTATAATGAATGCCTCCTGCACAAACACAACCTTTACCATTAATTGACACTGTAACATCTGTAGAGATTGGAAATGTCCATGTCTAAATCTAGTTTACCTTTCATTAGCAACCATCATCTTTGTATAACGCTGCAACCCGCACCTGTTCATAACCTCATCTTTCCATCAGCATCCATCAAATCAAATGAGTAACCTAGGTAACAAGTTACAAGACGTGTCTGTCATACGCAGCCTTCCAGAAATAATCTTAACGTCCCTCATCTTGAACAATCTGTACTTGAGCTGTTACTGATCAACAGAGATTGTGAGGAAAATCCTGAAGAAGAATTTTACATTTGTAGCTGATGTGACGATGTGTGAAACTGACTCCTGATGTTAAAGTGGATGTCTGCCAAAACTGGAAGAGATAAAAACATAGCTTTATTTATCAAGCTTTATTGAGAGACAGCAGACAGATTCATAAGAGATAAGTGTTGTTAGTGTTCCCCCTCATGGTGACACTCCTGTATTACCATTTTACAACCGTAGCTACCTTTATTAACTCACACTGTACACTAAAGATACAAATCTGAACTTTAAGGAGAAGGTTTCCTCTGAAAACATCTAACAACAATCATTTCTTGCTGCAGCAGTTATCAAACACACTATTTGAAAAAGATGAATAAAATAAGTAAGTCAGATACTAAACATGTATCTAAGTCCAAATGTTATGACCTGATAAAGCTTTCTTTGCTTCTTTCTTTACAGCTGATCAAAATCAGAATTGCAACTTCTTCCACATCTCTGTGAGATGACTTGTGGCCAGCCTTGTGGCACTTCTTTACCAGGCATGTGTGCACATACAAGGAATTCAACTCTGGTGCACTTTGTTCTTTATGAACAAGTATTTAAAAAAAACATAAGGAAATTATATTTACAGAACTAAATGTGTCCAAAAGATCAAGATAGATAGTCTTATTTATAGGCACAGTGGATGTTTGTGTCACAGGGGTTTTTGCACAGTAATTGTTTGCAGTCCACATGTATCTGATGTGCCCATAAATATTTCTATGAATGAGGACAAATGATGTGTTTTAAAGTCAAAGAGGGATGTCTCTCCTCCAAACAGGAGTTTTAAGTGCATAACAACCTACAAGATAACTTGCAAATAATCACTTTTTCCATGTTTCCATTTTGTGGTTCAATTCAATTATTTTTTTAATTTTGTTTAATATTTCTTCAAATTGTTTTTGCTTAAGAATCTATGAGTTTGGAGAACCGGAGCACCCGGAGTAAACCAAGAGAACAAAGGAGTAAAGGGTAGAAAAGGGAAAGCTAGGGTCTAATATTAACTACTTAAAACAAGTTGTGCAGTTTTTAAACACAAATGTAAAAGTACAATCAACTTTATCAGCTACAGTTTTTATAGAACTGAAGGAATAAGGTGATAAAGTGAAAGGTTGGGGGGGGGGGGGGCTATTCCAAGACATCGCAGCAAGGGCAACAGAGGAATTGCTCCAGAAGATTTGTCTCCTCCTTTTTCTTGCCCTTGCAAAAGAATCCCCAGAATCCTTTGCCTTTCTTCGCCTGGGTCTCATCCACATCAGCTTTGGATGCAGTCATGACCTCCTCCTTTGAACTGACATCATTCTGATAATTTGGTAATGTGGAGAGCGAAGATCGGGCATTTTCAGTCACATTTAAGGTAAAATCCTCTTCTTCATAATCAACCATTGCCTTTGGGCTGGAGCTCCTCTCACTGGTGTGTACTTGATCCAAAGGTGACGAGGAGCCTTTGGTGCAAGATGACAAGCTGACATCATGGTCAACTTGTTGATCAGGAATAGGCTGGACTTTATTCTTCCTCAGTTTCTTAAAGAAGCTCCACCTATTTGACTTCACTCTGACTTGTTCATCAGGAATAGGCTGGACTTCATTCTTCCTCAGTTTCTTAAAGAAGCTCCACCTATTTGACTTCACTCTGACTTGCTCATCAGAAATAGCTGGCTGCACATTCTTCTTCTTCTGTTTGAATAAGCTGCTCCACCACTGTGACTTCACTCTGACTTGTTCATCAGAAATAAGCTGGACTTCATTCTTCCTCAGTTTCTTAAAGAAGCTCCACCACTGTGAAATAGCTGGCTGCACATTATTCTTCTTCTGTTTGAATAAGTTGCTCCACCACTTTGACTTCTTCTCTGGGACTTCACTTTTGATATCTGCAGAAGTGTCAATTTGTTGGCAAAGGCGTTTGAGAACATCTTTCAATGTCCTAATGACGTCTTTGAACAGCTCTCTGCATGCTTCGCAGTTTGGGCACTTGGCACTGGTACCAGAATAGACAACAGAGGGTTGTTTTGAATCTTTCATAGCCTTTGAGATAATGGAGTTGTCATCAGTGGTGAAGATATTGAGGATAGCCTTTGCGAATGTGGGAGTAACTCTGATTGATGCGTCAGCACCAACCACCTCACAGAAAGCCTCGCTGAAGGAGACTTTTATACTCTCTTCGATTTCGTTCAACTCCTTGCAAACTACATCTACTCCCCATTCCTTGACAGAGGTAGGACCATCCAAATCCAGTGAAGCCACTGTCTCTACGTAGAGCCTCAGCATATCTGCATACATGCTGGTCAGCTTCTCCTTCACATCAAGGTCCAATAAGCCTCTGTTTAAATCACATTTTTGCCTCTCAGTTAGGCTGTCAAAGAATGACTTCATAATATTATAAAAGCTATTTTTAAGTAGCATTGCTTTCTCAGCAAAGTTTCCCTCTTCATCATCCAGTTTGAAATTATTGCAAATGGACGGAGTTGTGTAAATATTAATTGTCCCCTGCTCTGTATCGATCGTTACAGCCTCACTGGAGCACATTGAGGTGGATGGAGATGAATCTTTAGAAAGGGGAGAGCTAGATCTCACCTCCTGAAGCCTGATGGCTTCTTTCTCATTCAGCTCACGGATGCCATCAGCGGCGCGCTTTATTGAGTCAGAGACGAGCAAGTTGACATAATCATCATAATCTGTCGTCTGCTGATCTGCAGTATGCTGGACCTCTTTCTTTGATTTAATGCCAAAAAAGTCTTTAAGGTTAGACTTTATCTTGTCGATAACATTTCCGTCATTCTTCTGTGAAGATGCTGCTTCCACAAGGACAGTGCTCAGATCTTCTTGCTCAGCAAAGTTTCCCTCTTCATCATCCAGTTTGAAATTATTGCAAATGGACGGAGTTGTGTAAATATTAATTGTCCCCTGCTGTGTATCGATCGTTACAGCCTCACTGGAGCACATTGAGGTGGATGGAGATGAATCTTTAGAAAGGGGAGAGCTAGATCTCACCTCTCTAACCTCTGCAGGAGGTGGTGTGTTATTTCTAACATGTTCTTCCACCATGACAGCAGGCTTCACTTTAATCTGCTTCACAAGTGAATCAGTGGAGGACAAAGTTGGAGGAACTTTCTCTTTCTCTGTTGTGATTTCATTTTGCTCCGAATTATCACACACAACCACATAGTCTCCTTCAAGACACACATGTTCAGGACACATCCTGCGGAGTTCAAAATACCTATGCAAATACTGGTCCAACCTCTGGTTGTATTGTTCATCGTCTAGGCCTTGGGCTTCCCACATGGCTTTTTTCTCATTCAGCTCACGGATGCCATCGGCGGCCCGCTTCATTGCGTCAGAGATGAGCCAGTTCATATAATCATCAGAATCTGCCGTCTGCTGATCTGCAGTATGCTGGACCTCTTTCTTTGATTTAATGCCAAAAAAGTCTTTAAGTGCAGACGTTATCTGGTCGATAACATTTTCATCATTCTTCTCTGAAGATGAATCTTTAGGAAGGGGAGAGCTAGATCTCATCTCACTAACCTCTGCTTTGGGGCTTTCATCAAGATCCTGTACTCCTGACTTATTTGTACCTGAAGCCTCTGATAATCCAGGTGTTGAATCCATATGAGGGGCTTCCCACATGGCCGTTCTCTGATGCAGCTCACTAATGTCAGCAACGGTCTGATCCAGAGTGTCAGAGACGAGCCAGTTAGCAATATCAGAAGTCACAGAAGATGAATCACGTTCTTCATCTTCGACAAGTTCTGCTGCCTTTCCCATTTTAGAAGGATCCATTGTTCTTTGTTTGAGATTGGACTTTTTCTGTTGAGACCTCTTCAAAGTTGTTTGGTCTTGTTAGTTTTCGCTTTGATTGACTTCTCTGTGTTCAGTTGAAGAGATAATTCTGATCTATCTATCTATCTATCTATCTATCTATCTATCTATCTATCTATCTATCTATCTATCTATCTATCTATCTATCTATCTATCTATCTATCTATCTAACTATCTATCTATCTATCTATCTATCTATCTATCTATCTATCTATCTATCTATCTATCTATCTTGATTGACTTCTCTGTGTTCAGTTGAAGAGATAATTCTGATAAGTTTGAGAGTTTGCTGACAACTGTCTGTTCACAAAATCCTGAGCTGAAATATAAAACCTCTACTTGACTTTTCGCAGGGAGCATAGACTGTAAAGGCAGGGAGTTATAAAATGTGATGACGTCAGAAAGCACCGAATGCTATTCAAAAAAGATCAAAGCGCCGACTCACAGAACGCATTACGGTTTGTAAACAATGATGACGTATGTTCGTGCGCGGCTGGCCGGCTGCGCGCGCAGTTTGGCAGCGGAAGTATGGCGAGGTGCGCTTGTCAAGCTACGCAAAGGGATTCACAACAAAATATTATGCTACTTAAACCAGCTGACAAATGGTAAAAGACTTCCAGGTTCGTATATTAGAAAGTAAGAGCACAATTCAGTCATTTATATCAAATGTCAAACAAGAAGATGTAGACTTTGAGTTATGTGTCGTCAAATGGCAAACTTCCCAAGCTGAAAACACGGACACAAGAGCACTTTGTAAGAGGCCAGGGTCATTATTAAAAAGACAGAAAACAAGCATAGTGTACCAATACGACAGGGAATGTTTCATTTATTTGTAGTTAGGCTAGAAGAGCATGACTTATTATTCTATTTGCTGTAATTTCACTTAACTTGTCTCTCCGTAATAAATCCGAATTATCTTGCCACTGTTAGGCTACTTAGTCATAACCAGAGCTTGAAGCTAACTTTTGTCAGGAAACTCAGTCAGTTGGAGCACCTGGGCCTGTTGCTCTGCCCCAGCTTCCTGCAATCTTGCTCTCTTTTTGCCCAGTCAGACCAGTGCCTGCACCACAGTTTACTTTCACACACACCCACACACAAGTCTGTGCGATAAGATAACTGATTGTGGATTCATATTTTCTGTTTCACAGCAAAACAGTGTTACAGCATTTTCCTAAACACATGAAAAATCCTTGTGCAGATGTTGACCGGCTTGAAATCGTGAAAGCCTATTAAAGATTAGTGTGGTGAAAGTTTAATCACTGCCTATGTACAATGTGATTTCTGCTGTTTTAATGATGTTAAAGAGGTTTTATTCAGCTGAAGGAAGAATGGTCACAGTACAAGTCAAGATCACTCTTCAACAATGTGCAGCAGGAGCAGAGTAAATATAGTCTCTTGGAGACATCTGGAGATTCACAAGTACCTCACACAGGTTACTTAGAGTGCCATATCAATCGTACATGATATGTGTCCCCTGATATGTATATGTATATATACATTAAGTCCTGCTTCTAGATGTGGCTCCAGCCCAAAGAATCCATTAGAGTACATTTTAGTGTCAAAAGATTTATAGAGATAATTAAGGCCCTAGGCACAAGATATACCACATACATGTCTCTAACTAAAGTCAAGGAACGTGCAAAGTTCTATCTATCATTGCCAAACCGGGGTCGTTGTTTTTTACATAATCCTTTAGATTAGTATGGTAGGTAAAGAAATGTTCATATGTGACGTTGGAGTGTGTTTATATGCAGCTTGTGTATTTCTTGGTGACCCCCTTGGATAAAACAGGATGCCTCATCTCTTTGCCAAAACAGTCTACATTTTCGTTATCTGACAGGAAATCTTTCACCTTAAATCTCTGCAGTGAAAAATGAGAACAAAGCCTCTCTGAAACCGACCCAGTTCAGCAGCAGTCACAGGCGGAGAAAAACAAACATAGAATTAGTCTGTCTTAAACTTTGCTGCTATAACTTGCATCTAAAAAATGATGAATGCCCTTCATGTAGATGTGATGTTATGGCATGATAATGTTATTGTGATAACAAATCTGAGAGAAGTCACTAACTTGTTTGTCATGTGACTTTCTGAGATGTTGGTCCTAGTCTTCAGCTGGTGGTCAGATGGGTGTACTGCATGCAGGGGTGAGAAGCCCTCGGGGGTAAGCTCCAGACCGTCTCACTTAACCCCAACCCAACAGGTCCAGCACTGCTGCAGCCACATGCCCCTGCTGGTGAACACAACGGGCTGCTGGATCAGGGTCAGTTATAATCAACACAGCTGTAAGCATTGTTTGGTCATTATTGAATTTAACTTAAGCTTTATTTTAACAGGAAAATTCCCTTTTACAAGAGAGTCCCAGCCGATATGCACACAGTCACTTCATTGTAGATAAGTGGGTCATATCTGTTCAAACACAGGTTTGTTGTTTCAAACTGGATAACCCTGAAGGAGGATTTATTTATTCCTCAAATAGATCTTATATCAACATTTTAAAATCACGCCCCTTTCTTGTTCGAACAAGGAAAAGTGTTTCGTTTGACAAGGAGATGCTTTTGGTTTTAAACATGCATGGCCTATGGTTTTCTTGATCTTTAAGAGGTTCTTTTGGTTTGTGTAAAAGGAAGGAGAGGTTTGTCTCTGCTATTCTCATGCTGTTTACATCGTAGTTGCTTTTCTCAGCAAAGACATTTTACAACGAGCTTGTCTGTCCATGTTTCTCATCATGTGCTGGCTGTGTATTATGTCAGTGTGAGCCAATTTTATGATGTTGAGATTATGAAACCAAAAAGAGATTTTGTTTGTATTCAGCCTATAGGGCAACAAGGTAGAAGACGTTTTAATAACCCTTCAACCACATCAAAAGAAGCCACTGGCAGCCTGTGAGGTGAGTGACCCTCGTAAAGGGACATGTGGTTAGGTCGAATCTCTTCTAAAAGCTGCTTGATTGTCCTTTATTTGACTTCAGGGAGAAATGTATGAGATCTGTGGATGAAATGGAGGTAGAGCTGATACAGAGATCAGCAACATGAACAAGGTCTTCATCAGTTAACCTGCAACATGTTCAAAATATAATCCAGTGGACTCCTTCGCTCAGACAGGATCCAGAGAAAGTACTGGTGCACACGAATCACTGAGGGCAAATTCACTTGGGTGCAAAGGACTAGTTTATGAAAGTTGTTTACCGGTGCGTGGGTGACAGAAGTGTTTAGTGTCAGATGAGCTGGAGCACTGAGTGCAGTGGTCACACCTGTAGAAGCCAGAAGGTGGAGCCAGCACCCAAGTTGATTTTTTTGGGGGGAGTGGGTTCATGTGTATGTGTTGCACCTTAGATAACTATACTTCCCATACTACTCCTGTCCTCAATCTGCAGGAAACACAGACACACACAGCAGCCAAGAAACACCAAACAGAGGCTAAAAAAGACAGATACACTTGATGTTTATTTAGATACATACACACTTATTATACACATCTAATAAAGTATTTACTGAAGCACCAGGCAAGCGTAAAGACATTAAAAGAGGAGGGTTTTTTTTTTTTTTTTAGATCACAAAGTGGAAAAGTCTTCAGCAGTATTTGCAGATGGATCAACATTAGTATCATGACAGCTGTCCAAGGTGCTCAACCTGTGACCACCACGAATACACTCTTTATCATGTTGTGTCCAGCAGTAACATGGCATCAGGGAAGTAAATAAACACACCAAATCAATACGCTCACATATACAGCAACATAAAGTTTCTGCTCCGTAGAGCTGCTGTTGAGATTGTTTCTTGGTATGTGATCAGTTAGACCGTAGTACATCAGTATGAATATAGAGATAGGGCAGTGTATAGAGACAGATATCAGGGAAGGAGAGAGAGTAGGGATTGCCATGCGGAAAAGGAGACACAGGTTCGATTCCAAACCAGGCCGCCTGCTTGGAGGACTATGGCCCCCGTACATGGGGCGCTCACACTAACCACTGGGTTACCGGCGCCCCCCTTGTAGTCACAATTTTGAGATGAAAGTCTTTCATTTGGTGTGAACAAAAACAGTCGTTTCATTTAGTCAAATCAATCCAACAAAGCGGCGATCTTGCTCTCTTCTGCTCTCCTCAGAACGTTGTCACCAGTTATTAAGTGCAAATTTGAACATTTTTCTTGGAGGCTTTGTGGAGCTGGTCTCATGACTTGCCAATTGAAACAGTGTGTACTGAGAGTCGACTGTTTGCAGATGTCTTCCAGACATGTGCTGAGGTCAGAGACTATAAAAAGCCTAATATGACCAGCAGAATAGTTCACAGCGCTAAATTCTCCAATGCAGGACAAAGAGGAGTCTGTTTCTGAAGAGGAACATCATCGGATGCTGAAATCTGTCTGAGAAACATTATCGTCGTGTCTTCTGCTCACTGAGGTTGGTGGCTGTGTAGCAGGTGTCTCTTTTGCAGTGTTAAGTTGCAGTTTGTGCTGTGAGGATTAAAAACTCATCATGAGTAAGTTTCATGGCGAGCTGACTCAGAGGCAGCAGGAGTTACTGAAAATCCGCCGGGACAGCGACACAAAGGCTGCTGAACTTGCTAAGATGGAGAAGATGCTGCAGCAGACCAAGGGCCTGTTTGAGAAGAAGACGGGGTCTGGCTCAGAGAGCATGGGCTACCAGGAGAACATGGGTCTGTATCACAAACAAGACATCCACATTAGTTTGTATAGTTACTGCCGTTTCTTAAAATCCTCCACCTTTTGCTGTAGTGATTATATTTTCTGTTCTGTGCTGCAGTGGAGGACCTGGAGGAGAAAGTGCGCTCCACCAGACGGTATAGGAGAAACTCCCTTCATCACACACAGATGCTGGAGAGCCAGATGAAAACAGTGAAAGGAGAGCTGGTGGGCACTCTGGACCATCTTCAGGAGCTGAGGAACGTCCTGCGTCGCTCACAGCAGAAAGCAGAGGAGCGTACAGCTGCGATGGAGAAGCTGGCAGCAGGGCTCAGGTGAGCTAAATGCCCTGAAGATGCTTTTTGGTTCCAAACAAGGTTTTTCAAGCTCCAATACTCCAACTGAAGGTCTGACCTGACACCCTGCACCCTACCAACAACCATGTGCAGAGTTTAAATCTCACAAGACCAGCACTGGCTTAATGGAAAGGAGAATAATCAAGCTTTGTGTTGGCCCTCCGTTGCTGCAGGGTGGCCATTGATTTGCATCCGAAGCCTTTATTTCAGAGAATTTATTCATTCATTTCACAACATGCTTCCTAAATTCCCCATCTTAGTCTTGCTCTTAGAGATCCCATAGTTTGAAGGCTTAATGTTGACATGCACTTTTTTATATCTCATGAGAAGAATCAGAAGAGGTTCCTCAGAGTTCGTCACCGCTGAATCAGGTGTGTAACATCGACTCAAAGAGATTTAAGGATCAGATAAAACTTCAATGTTTTTTTGTGTGTATCATATATTTATCAGTATACTTAAATAAAATGGTATGGCTTGAATAGAAACGTGCATGTTGTGTTTGTTTGATGTAAAACAGGAGAAAACTAATAATCATAAGTCAGACAAAGAAAACCAACCTTTACTTAATTTTCATTTCATGTAATCCCTGGTGTGACATCATTTTAATATGTTCTTTCATTTGTGTAATTCCTATACTCTAAATTACAAGCTGAGTTAATAAAAGTACATCTATTGAGCAGGCCTTATCTTGTTGTTGGTAGCTCTACGTGCACCCTTTTATGAAAGCAAAATGTGTGTTTAGTGACCCAGATAACATCTGCAGCATCTCCCTGTTCTTGTGCATGCATCAAACTTTACTGATATCAACCCTACAAGAAGACAGAGAAGCACACTCAGTGTCCTTTAAAGCTTGTTATTATCTGGGTAGAGCAGCAGCATACAGATCAACAACAATGATCTCAGTTATTTTAAAGCCCTCCATCTTTTTATAGTTTATTCACAGGCTGTTAAACTCGATCATATTTACATAACAGCTGTTGTCTACAAGCGTCAGTGGCCAGACTGACTGTGGCTGACTTTTCTGTGTTCTTGTTCTTATCACTGTTTGATTGTGTTCCTTCTTCGCTGTACTGATATCAACCTTGCCAATATTAACATGTAGACTCCCTTTTTGTAAATGTATATGTGAATCAACACATTTTCATTATGCTATTAAATTTGTACATCCTGATAAGCCTTACATCATGTGATATTTGTATATACAAAATACAAAATACATCAAACTATGTGTGCATGATAAAGTCAGCTGGCATATCTTTTCAGGAGGAGTGTACAAGGAAGAAGCGGCACCACTTTGTTTCTACATGAACTGTTTGTTAATGTATTGTCAGAGATGCACTCCTCCTGAGGGGCGGGACTTTGAACAGTGTGTCACAGGCAGAACTGAAGAGCTGAGAAAAACACAGTTGGCTGTCTTCTTTTATGTGTGATGTATTTTTTCCCCAATGTGACAGAGAAGTGCTCTTCAGTGTTCCTTCTCCCTCAGGGATCAATAGTCTGTTGTGTGTCTGTGGTGAGTCATCTGAAAGCCGGATCCGTGCCCTCCCTGCCTGTGGCAGAGATGTGATCACACCTAATTTAGCACGGCTTGTTTCACACTGTCACATGCTGACCATTTGTCTTACCAATTTATTCCTATACACACAAAAAAAAAAACTAATACAGAACTTTACCGCAAGTTTTATTATCAAACCATCCAAACTAATAAAGGATCCACCAAAAAGTCAATGCTAACAAAATGATTAAACTAGTTTCTATGTAGATCTATTTTCTCTGCAGTTTGTTTAATACCAACAAAGGAGTAACACCAGGGCTGGCCTGTGGCATATAGGCAGTATTTAGGCAAAAGCTTGAGGCGCCAGTCGTCCAGCTGTGTTGAGAAAATAACTAAGAAATACACTTCTTTTGTGGAGTATGTTATATGGGACATAAGGTCATTATTTACTCATTGACATCTTTGTGTCCTAAGTTTGCTAACAGCTAGTCGATTAAAAATGTTTATTTTCCATCACCTGTTGTCACTGATAGTTTTAAGCACTTGCCTTTTGAGTATTCATGTCTAAGAGGTTGCATGCATTTGTCCTCACTGAACAGATATTTGTTCATGGTGTAGGTGGGGATGTAAGGCTTAGGAAAACGTTTTGGCTAAGCTTTAACACTAAGCTGAGGTTTCTTCTCTGAAGAGAAAATACAGTATTAAATCAGGGATTGAATGTCAAATTTGCTGCAGTACAAGGGTGAATGGCTGAAATCTTGCCTAGGGCACCAAGTTGGTTAGGGCTGATTCTGAGTTACACCCACTACAAGCAACTTGCATTTCACTTTTCGTTATGCTCTGTCGTAAGTTCGTAACTCAGATAATTTGACAAGCCATTAGGAGGGGGCTATTGGCTGTAGCTTCATGGATACATCATTCTTTTAATCTAACACTCCTTTCATTTCTGTCGCATTCAGATTTACATTACTTCACACTGAAATGAGTCATGAAGATACCCAACTTAACAGAAATGTATCACCCTGACCCCTCCCTCCTATGTCTGTTGTTTTCCCCCTCTCACGTTCAGATTTTGCAGACGGTCTTCAGAGGGTTAATATGTATACACCTGTGACTCTACAGCTCAATTAACGCCTGCCATGGCAGTTAAGTTCGCAATACGTTACCAGTTAAAGGGGAAACCGGCTCATCCACCTGCCAACAGTATTCTCTGTTCAAATCTATGAAGGGCTGCTTTCATGTGTCGTTGCCACCACCCTCACCGCAGCTAAAAGCATAATGAGCTCAGTGACAACCTCCACATACATGCCCAATATGCTTCATTATAATGTGATGTTTTTGCATGTGTTGCATAATGAAACCGTTTAAGATTGTGTAAGTACTGGTGAAACAACTCCAGTATATTTCATACATGGTTTGGAGTTGTTTGTGTTGGCTGGTGCTAACTTTATTTTAAATATGTCACCCGAGCTTTGACAGATGTCCCTGCTATGACAATTTTGCAACCTTCACCAAGACCAACAAACCCAGAGCAGCATAACAATGAATGTGGTGCACTGCCTGGTTATATGTGCATTTTTGAAATAGAAAAACATCCCATATCATGACACAACACAGCATGTAGTTCCATATTGTGAAATTAAGGACGGTCATGGATGGTCATGTCTTGGATGGTCATGTTGGCATCTGAGAAAACATGAATAAGGCACTTGAATTGATATTAAGCCTTATCAAGAGTTCGTCCTTGTCTTGTAGAGTTTACTGCTGGCAGTAATGCCGTATATGAATTGACTGTAAGAAGTGGTTAATGCTATAAACCTGCAATCCTTCTAATGGCCAGGGGGCGGCGTCTCCAATGACTGCAAAAAAAAAGGGGGGCTGTTCCTATCAGAATAAATAACTTTACTTTTCAATTGATATGCACCTCAATAAAAAACTCCCTAATGAGTTTACTGTCTCAATCCTGAGTCTGAAGTCTTCTTCCATTTTGCATTGTGGTATTTATGGTCCTACTTGGAGTCAAATATAAAATAAAGCAAGCTATGCTTTAAAGTCGCTGTCACAGCCACCTTTCTATCCAAATAGAGATACTGCATTGCATCTCCCCTCTCATCAAAACATGGTTGAAATAGCTTGAAGAAGGGCAATGGAAAGAAATATAAAATGGATAAAATAATTTCATGTCAGCTTCTCAAATACAGTCCATGGATTCAAGTAATACGTCACTGGTTTGTTGCACTTTTCCACCTGTAGGTCAGTCTGCAAAAACGAGACTTGACTCGGGACCCTTCTCAGATAAACACACAAACTCAATTCCCATTGTTTGTAGCACAGTCATTTATTACTAATGTATAGCCTCAAACTTAGATTGCATCATTGTTGAGCCTTCGGGGTAATCCTCTCAGACGTGTTCTTGCTCCTTCAGCGTGACAGAAGACACAAGAAGTACTCGATGTACAAATCTCACAAATAAGTACTCCTTAACACGTTCAGAACTGCATGTGCAAACATGAAGTTCATACTGGATTTATGATATTTGCTAAATTTCTAAGCTTGATTCAAAAAGATTTTGACCAAAATATAGTAGCAGAAACACTAAGCGAGTCTTTCAAACTCATGAACACAAACAGGAGCTACATGGAGCCTCGACCCTCAAACACCTTTGCCCTTAAAACATGTCACCATTTTCCGGTCAGAATATTGTTCTCCCTCCTGGAGACCTGAAAAGATCCCATATACGTTAAAGTAAACTTTGAACTTAAATGAAGGGCATGGTGCAGTTAAAGGCAGGTAACAGCAGAGCAGTTATATGCTCAGGAATGTCCATCAAAATATGTTATTAAAACCAGCTGTGCTTTTTCACAACTTGTATTATGTGCTGGCAGTCATTTGGTTGTTTTATCCCACATGCAAGAGAAAACATTTAGCTTGAGCTACAATTAGGGCTGTGCAATCAATCACGATTTTATGGTTTTCAGGATATTAGCCATAGCAATAAACACATCGCAAAAGTCTGATTTTATCACAATAAATTAAAAAAACCCTTTAAAGTAGTCAAGCAATGTTTACTCACTCAGCCTGCGCACGTCACGCTTGTTGGATGGAAGCCTGGGTATACTGGCCATATTTCCACAGCATTTCAATGCAGTCAGATGAAGCTAAAGCTTAATATCAGCTACCTTCGGATTATTTAATGCCAATTTATTTGAGAGAAAAAAACGTTTTCGGTATCTTTGATTTAAAAAGGGAGGCGTTGCAAACAAAGATGTTCTGTTAAACATGAAGAATAGCGGCTTTTGTTTATTTATTTGAACAATGTTATCATACATCACATATTTTTCTCATATCAGCAGGCCTAGCTGCAATTCAATTTTTTTTGGGGAAAAAAGGCTTGGTTGTTTTCTTGTCGAGAATTATAGCCTGGGATACGTCTGATGCCATTCTTCTTTCTGAATGAAGCTTCAGCCTTAACATGGTTTGCTTAAACAGTTTGACTCTGTTCCAATGGTGGAGTAGAAAAAGGAAGTACAGCCAATCAAGTCAGGTTTGTTGTTTCCCTCTTTTTCTAATGCTAATGCTAAAGTAAGCTAAGTATGTGATGGGTATAGCTTGTCCCAATCTGCAACTTCCAGTGTTTTAAAATGTAGAAAATGCAGAAGTGTAAAAAACTGTAGTTCCTCGAGTGTCCACTTGAGGCTGGCTCCAAAAGCCCCAGAAGTTCCAATAACACCCATGTAAAAAAACAACAACATTTTGACAGCAGAAATAAACATGTTTACTGCCTGTTTTAAAAAAGGTTTTTGGTCTAAACAGCTCATGTCTTCATTGGCACACACTTTAAAGGGGGAGTATTTTTTTTAACTTATCTGTGAAAATGAAATGAAGGCTGAGAGTCATTAAAATACAGTATTTGCATTATTTGGGGTCTGGCTGAACTGACAGATGGACACGTTGTAGTCTTTAACAATGACAAGGAGGCTAAAGGCCCACCTAAGCTCTGCCTCTTTGTCTGTTACTGAAAGTTGGTGTGAGACAGCATTCCCAATAGGGGAACCTCCATGTAAGGTCTTCAAAGCCCTGCTCCAGAAACCAATGGTTAGCTTTATTGAGACTTTGTCATACTTTACAACCTACAGTGGTGTTGTAGTCAAGACAACACTAACCAAGACCAAGACATACCCAAGACCAGAGTGTTCTGAGACCGAGACAAGACCAAGAAATTTTTGGGGTGAGACCAAGTCAAGACCAAGACCAAGACCAAGACTAAGGCAGAGCCATACCAAGACAAGACCAAGACCATAAATATCACTGTAAAATCATCATCTTGCGTGCAGGGGGCGTGTCACTCACTCACTTAGATCGTAACACTGGGAAGGTTGCAGCCGTAACCGGAGGATAAAAATCAAAGTTCTTCGTTCTTTTAGAAAGAGACATTTTCCTTCTAATCATAGTAATGTCATGTATAAATAGCCTTTCGGTGTAGGTCTTGTCCAGTCTCGATTTAAAATCCAGAGTTCGCCCAGTCCGAGACCGAGACAAGGCCGAGTAAAAATGCTCTCGATTCCAAGACGAGACCTTCAAAAAGTGGTCCCAAGACCGCTCTTGTGACCAACACTAACCTACAGTGTATGATACCTTTAAATACATTTTCAGAATTTAATTTAATCTGTTGCTTGTGTCATGATATTAGATACGAGCACACGGCGAGGGGTTTTTGCATGCTTATGTACTGTAGGTATGCTCAGGTAAAAGGATTGGGGGAGCAACAAATGATTGAACAATAGAGAGAGGGGCGTGGTCCTTTCCCTGAACATTTGATGTAAAAACTTAATTTCAGCTACATTGAGAGTACGAATACTCCTGGGAAAACTGATAAAATAGAAATTAACATAACAGTTTGTGACAAGAAAACTATTTGAACCTTTGAAAGCTGCAAAGGATGGTCCTCAAGTGCTGTTGAACAAAGGCTGCTGCAGGAAATTGAAACTCATGAGACACAGCTGCAGGCCATCATGTCTCAGTGATTCATGCATCTGCATGTATCATTTCTTCAAACAGGCACAAGCCCTTTTATTGGACTTGTGATGTTGCCAGTATACTGTGCCTGCAAAAAACCTTGTTGATTATGATCATCAGTTATGTAATATGAAAAAGGGGAGTGTTTAGTCCCCCTCAAGTTAGAACAAGCAGCCTGTAGTTGGCAGCATTTGTGTTCATCCTCTGTGTTAGGATTGTGTGTGCCAATGTTTGGGTGTAACTGTGTGTGTGTGTGTGTGTGTGTGTGTGAGTGCGTGTGTGTGTGTGTGTGCGTGTGCGTGTGTGTGCGTGTGCCTGTGTGTGTGTGTGTTTGGTATGCCACCAGACAGGGCCTGTGTGAGGAGTGAGTGCAGTACACAATGAGGCAGAATGTGCTGATGCAGCTCTGACTTAGAAACGATGGACCCAGCCCTAACCTGAGGTGACTGCCAGAGCTCAGAGGAGAGATTTGTTCCTTTTCCTCCTGTCAAGCTGCCACATGGAGTCAGAGAGATCACAAACACAAGCGTCTGACAGGCCAACACCAGCACATCCCTGACTCAAACGCATATAAACAAAAGATATTGCACAAACAACACAAGTTAATCACCCTTCCAAGACACTGTTTGCTGTGTCTCACTATTTCAGATCCACTGAGAACATGCGTGAAGGACTGAACATCTTAAAGCTGCAGTGAGAAACTTTTGGAATATGGTGCTTTTGGCGCCCTCTGTGGACAGAGTGCAAACTGCCTAATGGCCTAATGATTTATATATAGCTACAAGTTACATATATATGTAACTTTTTACATGTATAAATGTTTTTTTATCACCCATTAATAAGCGAACGTTTAACTGATGTGAAAAAGTAAATGTTCACTGTCTATCTGTGTTGCCTGTATACAACTTGCCCGAGTTCGACTTCTCCGCGGAAAGCTCCAGGCAGTGTCATTTTATTTGCGTTCTCAACGTCCTCCTCACTCCGCTCCGCTTACAGAAATCAACAGTACAAACTACAAACTCATCACACACTCCCGGTCTTCACCTGCACAGCCAGAGGCCGTCTTCACCACACTTATATCCGTCCAAGGAGCTCTCACAGGCGGACAAACTCATCACACACTCCTGCTCTCAGGCAGTGCCTGCAGAGACTGTCGTTTGTAGGATGGAGAATGAGACACAAGGGGTGCATCCGAATTGCAAAGTGCCTACTCAATCTGTCAGTAGTCAGTAGACAGTAGACAGTACCTACTATCCATGCTGTATACTGTTAGTACCTACTGTTCAGTAAACAGCACAGTAAGCAGATATTTGTTCTACTTCATTTGATTCATTCAGGATGGAAGTGACGTCATTTGCGTTACCTGAACCGGCCGCCTCCATCCTCGTTTTTTTTGTTTTTTTTAGTTTATCTTTATTCAAGAAGAGTAAAGCACATATACAGTCAGTAAACAAAAACAACATCACAATGTAAATCAAGTAAAAAACCGATTAAATAATAAAATAACACACAGTACATACAGGAAAGAAAGTGATATACAGAATATAAAGTAAGATAAACCAATAAAGACGCAGATATAAATATGGAAATCATTCTTTAAACAGAGGGGGAAAGGTTTTATAATCATGAACACATTTGTTACATTCTCTGTTCTTAATTAAAAGGAGAGATTTTAGAAGAGGACTTTAACTCTAGATTAAGAATTGATTAAATTAATCCATGCTCGTTTATTTTGATTTGGAGGCGCACGTGAAGTGACGTTTTACGGTTAATTTCGCAAAGCATTGTGGGTGGTAAAACACAATTCATTTCCTGATAGCATGCATCCGATCCATACTGCATAAAACCCGGAAGTTAGTATCCATGCTGCAATGTTCAGTATACTGAGGTGGACACAAAAAATGACCACTGAATGACCACGAGAGTTCAGTCTACTGAAACTCCCTACTGAATAGTACGCACTGCATACTGAACTGTGGCAATTCGGAAAGGGCCACAGACTCCTTCACAGACTCTCACATGTGTATGACCACTTACCTCCTCTGTAAACATTATGCCGGTAAATATCCAGTGTTTCAGGGGCGATGTTGATACTCGTTTGTGTACGTAAGAGCACGTATGACGAGCACGCGAGGGAGAGCGAGCAACAGGTTACTGGTGCAGTTCGCCTGACGGCTATGCGGTATCGCTACAAACGCAGTATTTTTGAAAGTTACATATAGCCCCTTTAATTTCCTAAACTCAAGCCAATAATACAGGAAAAGCCTAAAGAAATGTGAGATGTGTTTTTGCTCTATATAGTCGTACGTCTATACAGAAGATGTAAGATCCAAGTCGTTCCATTCATCTGCAGTTGTACATATTTGTAAATATTAGTGGTGATAATTGTTTGCTCCATGTGCTTGATCAGTACAAAGCAGTTGTTTTTACAAGAGTTATAAACCGGACTCCTCCTCGACAAGGTGGATTATCTCTCCACTCTCTCCACCTGTTGCCAGTCTGACACACGCTCCGGCACATAAACCCCATTAAAGGTGTGAAAGTAATTTTCACACTTCTTTTTCTTGTACTGGTTACTGGATTTCATTCACTTAGGACAGAGCTTGACAAATGGTTCCCCCTTGTTCTAGTTTCTAAGCTTAGATAAGTTTACTAACTAACTCACTCACTAAATAGCCAAACTATATAACTGGTGGGTGTCACACAGATATGCAAGGTGTAGACATTAAAGTGGTGAATCTTGTAATTCCTCTGCAAGTTAAACTATTTCTAAATAAAAGTCAAACTATTCCTTTACATTTTACTCTGAATGGCCCTTTGCTTGATGGTAAATCAGATTAAAGGCAACACGTTTAAGTCTGTTTGTAGGCCTATACCTCCTTCAACAAAGAGAATACAATTAGCCTAACAAATAAATCATTTGGATTATCATTTATGATTTTAAACTCCTGCTAAATAAATTAGTGGAAAATACTTAAGACGTCCCTTGAGAAGATTATAACTTATTTTCTCTTTGTACTTTTAATATAATCCTATTTAGACGACAATATACATTTGCATCATCCCGTTTGTTTGCAGCATAGCTGAAGCAGAAATATGAAGGCGAATTAGGCCAGCTATAGGGTTAGGTGGGTTTTTTACGTTTAAGCCCGGGTTTAATTTCAGCAGAATTGTGGCACAGCCTATCTATTCAGTCATGTCTTTGTAAATCAGCGTTGTGTAGTAGGCCTACATGTTATTACTCCGAGGATTCGTTGCTGCATGAAGGGTGTTATAATGCGGCGCTTGTGCACAGAGGGCTGGGTCGGAATGCGTCTGGACACGCCTCTCTGTCAGAACACGGATGTTTCTGCAGCCTTTATAACTGCGTTAGTCTGATGCTCTGGGCGGACACCTGAAAGAGTAGCCGTGCAGCACAGACAGCTTCTCCACACCCAGCATCTACCTTCACTCCTCACCTGGTAAAAGAACATTTTTATGTCCATACGTTATTTTACCTTTTGAAAAAGTTGTAATTCGCCTTAAAGTCTCTGCATGACTAGTCGGCTCGGTTGTATTCTGCAGTGATGTGCAGAAAATAGTTCACGCTTGGCACATACAGCCCATAGTTTGTAATGTAAATAATATTTGGACGCTAAGTTGTAAGTCATATATGCAGAAACTCTGTCATATTTGTTCTACATTTGTTAATAAACTAACATGAAAAACCAGTGGGTAATCCTGTCTTGCATTATATAATTCTCTATATCAATATATTTTTTATTTAAATAGAACTGAAACTTTAAATGCAGTTCTTTGAGACAGAAATATTGTTTTGTCCTTGTCTTGGGAGTGACTACCCCTAATTACCAAAGCAACATTGTATTGCGGTTTGGTAGTTAATAGACACTCCCTGGCACATCAGGTGTTTTTCCCTCCAGCTAATAAAGCAACCCACTTCATTAATCACAACCTACCTGAATTACAGGTTAAGCAACAATTGCTGCAAAGAACACCTGCAGAGTGCTCGGTGTTACTCATAAACAGAATTAAGATTCCTGTTCATGTAATATGGTTTAATATAATCCTTGGGTTGTTTAAGAAATATATGTCTTCTCTCAGGCCCTGAGCAAGATGGCAAACAAAGCGTTCCAGAGTGCCGGGAAAAAGCCCGGCCTTCAGGTGTGGCGGGTGGAGAAGATGGATTTGTCACCTGTACCTAATGAATTCCATGGAAACTTCTTCACCGGAGACTCTTACATACTGGTCCACACCAGCGACTCCAAACGTCCATCCTATAACATTCATGCATGGCATGGTATTGGATTCTTTGCTTAACCCTTCATTGTCTGTGCTTGATTGAACAGTCATTCGTTTTCTGTTTTCACTATTTATGACTATTTGTTATACCACAGGCAACGAAGCCTCTGCAGATGAGAGAGGTTGTGCCGCCATCTTCATGACCCAGCTGGATGACTTCATGGGTCAATCCCCGAGACAGTATGTTGAGTTTCAAAATGAAGAGTCGAAGACCTTTATGAGCTACTTCAGAAGGGGCATCCAGTACAAGGTTAGAAATGCTTAAGACGTATCATTTAAACATGTTTTTATGGCCATTATTATTATACATCAATTAAACTATTTAGCCACCTAATGACACAAGTCCACAGATGTTGGTTAGTTAGTTACTTTATTGTCCCCGTGGGGAAATTCATTTTCACAGCTGTACAGGCAGGGAGACACCATAGCACACACTCACACATATAACACACTACAGTCATTTTTTTTTTTTTTTTTTTTTTTGGCAAAGTACAGATATCTATTTCAGACCATGCTTACATATTGTTCAGAGTATTGATGGCTGTGGGGATTAAACTGTTTTTAAAACGTACTCTGTTGTATCTGAGGGACCTGTATCGTCGACCAGAGGGTAACAGGGAGAAGCAATGGTGCAGTGGGTGGGTGTGGTCCTGTGTTATTGCCTGTGCGATGCATGTAATGGCCTTAGTGTTTAACTGTGTGAGGTTGGGAGTGGGGAGACCAATGATTTTAGCTGCTATGGAGGCTATTTTAGTGAACATGTTCCGGTTTTTGAGGTTATGTGGGAAGGAGAACTCCTCAGAGTGCTAATTTGGGAACCCTCAGGGTTTTTCCTCATGAGGTTTCCACAGAGATCCTGAACTGGCAAACAAGCTGAGCAGGAGCATGCTTGTTTGTAATTGTTTAGACAGATGACGAGCTAGACGAGCAAGATGGGCGTGTTACAACAACCAAGAATAATTTGCCCCGCGTCAACTCCACCTCCTTGCTTGTTTTTAAGATTCACTGGATGTTAGTTGGAGTCAGCATTTCAGCTTTGGAACAGGATTCAGAAAAAGATAAGACCACATACATTTGGCTTAGCATCTGTACGTCCTTGAATTATTGCTACTTGCCTGTCAAACTCACTGTTTGCCACACACACAAAAAAACCCAGTGAAATAACATTATAATGTGTCCAATGTTTTAGCCATCACCAAGTAAATAATCCGCAATTAAACATCTTATTGTCATTTTTAAAACATTTGATATATTATCTGAGTTACTGAGTTTTAGAGGGAGTTGAATTAAAATTTTAGCCAATAAGCCAATCTAGCTGTTTCCACATTTTTCAAGTGTAAACTAAGCTAAATGGTCAATTCAACTTCAGCTTATATAACGCTTCTCTAGTCCTCTGACTAGTGTTGTAGTACTCGAAACTAGTCTCGAGACTTTTTGAAGGTCTCGGTCTCGTCTCGGAATTGAAAGCATTTTTACTCGGTCTCGTTTTGGTCAAGACCACCACTGAGAGGCTATTTTTCCACATCTCTGTGATTAGAAGGAAAAACGCCCCTTCTTAATAAACAAATAACGCCCCCTGCACACAAAATTATGATTTTTCAGTGATATTTATGGTCTTGGTCTTGACTCTGCCCCGCCCTGCCTTGGTCTTGGTCTTGACTCCGCCTCGATCCCTAAATGTCTTGGTCTTGTCTTCGTCTCGGAGCTCTCTGGTCTTGGGTATGAAAGTGGTTTTGCTCTTAACCTATGTCTTCAACTAAATGTAACTTTCCTCCTGTCAAAGCAAGGTGGAGTCAAATCTGGCTTCAAACATGCAACGACCAACGAATCAAATGTAAAACGCTTGCTGCATGTTAAAGGTCGGCGTACAATCAGAGCCAGAGAGGTGGACTTGACCTGGGCGAGCTTCAATAAAGGAGACTGCTTCATCATTGACTTGGGAAAGGTAATATGGAGGAAGTGACTTGATACCTATAGAATATGGGAGAATGAGAAAGAAGCGACTTTAAATTCAGTGTTTAACCATTACTTTATTTTTGTCCTTATATCCTCTGCTCTGCTCTTGGAAATGCTAGATGATCTACCACTGGTCAGGAAGTCAAAGCAATCGGTTCGAACGCCTGAAGACCACCCAGCTGGCCAATGAGATTCGTGATAATGAGCGTAAGGGCCGAGCTGATGTTGAATTAATAGTTGAGGGTGAAGAGCCAGAAGAAGTCATTCAGGTAAGCTTTTATGTTTTTCTTTTTGGTTATTGTTCTGTTGGGAAATATCTGGGAATTTGAGACAGTGGCTGTTTCAAAGACTTAAAGCAACAATATGTATGAATTTTGGTTTGGTGCATTTTAGCGCCCAACGAAGGTCTCTGTGTGCAACTGCACTCTCGTAGTGCTGTCTTTTACGCCTCCCTGTCTTAGACAACATGCATCTGTTGATAAGCAGAGGGTGTGAAGCCAGCAAAGACGTTGTGGGAAACATAACAAACATTTCGTCTGACAAGGTTCATAAATATTACCTGATTTTGCGCTAATATGACTCAGCTTTTTTTTAACTTTGCATGTGAAGGATGTGTAAGTGTATTCAACTGTTGCCACGGTAGCTGGGCTTTGGCTAAAAGGCTACATTCGAGATCCAGGGAAAATAGAAAGAGAAAACTTTTTGGAATAAGTAAAGTAAAGCTGCTAAACATCAGAAAATGACATTGATAACAATACAGCTTAACGTTACGACGCAATCTGTTATGAATAATATCTGCAGGGATGTACACTCTACTTCTTGCTCCGTCACTCTCTCTGTTTCTCTTTATAGCTTCATTGTCATCATCCTCTTAGCCTCAGCCATTGTAACAAACCTTACAGAAACGGGCTAAACTGAAGACTGGTGTTTTATTTGAACAAATGTAATGTAATGTCGTAAAGCTGTACACACTTCTCGAGAGATGACCTTGGCTTGCTGCCAAAGTTACATACTGCAGTATACAGGCAGTCAGGCGGACATGGGAGAGACGCCATTCTCCCTGTTGAAAGTGATTGTGCTATTAAATCGACCTTAGAAAGTTGTATTCCAAGGTGGAAAAGTATTGTTGCTTTAATCTGCTTCATTTGGCTGCTATGAAGGATGTAGGTATGATTTTGCAGTCTGTGTGCGTGTTTATTTACAGGCGCTCGGACCCCAGCCCGAGCTCAGCGATGCCGTTTGTGATTCTGATGCATCCGCTGATACAGCCAACAAGAACAAGTCATCGCTCTATGTGGTAAAAAAAACACAATGTTCTGATCTTTGTGATAGATTATTGATCATAAATGCAACAGCACCTCACTTCATCTGATGATAAGTGGAGATGATTTAATCCTCTCGTTTCTTTGTAGATTTCTGATGCTACTGGCTCCATGACTTCAACTGTGGTGGCGGCTAAAAACCCATTCAAACAAGACATGCTCTCCCAGAAAGAATGCTACATCCTAGACAATGGAGGAGACAAGAAGATATTTGTCTGGAAAGGTACTTGATTGTGATACATTTCTGCAGCCTCCTGGGCTTCAGATACAGCACTCTGAGAGTTTGAAATCTCTAACAACTGTTCAACACTTTAAATGTCAGGGCGGGATGCGAATAAAGACGAGCGAAAAGCCGCATATGCTGCTGCAGAAAAGTTCATCAAAGACAAGAAGTATGCCAGGAATACTCAGGTAATATGGATATGGCTAAGTCTCCATAACTTCATCCATCCTGTCTTTTCTCCTTATTAACACATCTGCTTACTCTTCTGTCCATTTCAAATAAACAGGTCCAGATAATGGCAGCTGGGGGTGAGACTGCGCTGTTTAAGGACTTCTTTTTCAACTGGCTGGACAAGGATGAGACCACAGGCTCAGGTGAGGTCTACACCATCGGCCAGATTGCCGTAGTGAAGCAGATTCCCTTCGACTCCTCCACTCTACACTGCAATCAGGAGATGGCTGCCCAGTATGGGATGGTGGATAATGGCTCAGGGAAAGTCGAGGTAAAGTTCACATTTAATGTTCATCAGTGACCATTATTCCACGATGAAAACAATACATTGACAAGCTAAAAATAGATTTTTGATACTAAAACAACTCAGACGACACAGAGGTTTTGTTTGTTGTTAAGGAGACGAGACAAATATTTTAGTGGTAGGCTGTCAGAAATTAAAAAATCCATGATATTTGCCCTCCACTGTGAGTTGTGTGCTGCCAGGCAGAGAGCAGGAGGAGCATGCACGTGTGTGTGTGGCGTAGAGAGCATGAGCTAACACGATAACGAGCGTAACGAGCGAACAATAGCCCGGCCAAGCTCTGACTGACTTTGGTCTGTATGGCCTTATTGTATTAAGCCCTTTTCAGACTGCTTTTTTCACAAAAGTGTTGTAACTGCTATCATCATGTCTTGGTACTTTCATGTTGATTCCACGACAGCGTGATATTGGTGTCCCAGTCTGCACATTACACTGACTAAGACTGAAATAGCTAGAACCAACTCCACCAACATGTGGATGTGATAGTGTTGGTTGTCTGTAGATCTGGCGTGTGGAGAAAGGGGAGACAGTGCCCGTGAATCCATCCACCTATGGACAGTTCTTCGGAGGTGACTGTTACCTGTTGAAGTACACTTACAACACTGGAGGCAGAGATATGCATATCATCTACACCTGGTAAGCGCAACCCTTTTCCCCCTGATGTTGTTGCTTTGGTTGTTTCTGTTTGTCTTGTCCAAGCCCAGCACAGTCTCAACATGAGTCTGGTTCTGCTCCAGGTTTCTGCCTGTTCAAAGGCAGTTGTTTCTTTGCTACTGTAACTTGGCTAAGTGTTTTGCTCCTAGTGGAATAATGCTGGTTCTCTGTAAATGATATAACAAAGAGGATGGTCTAGACCTGCTCTTTTTGTAAAGTGTTTTGAGATAACATTTTTTATGAATTGGCGCTATACAAAGGTAAAGGTTGAATATTCATTAACTCCCTTTAATTTAGAATCATTACCTTTCTTTGTTGAAACTCATCACTCATCAGTAAATCATATCTGTTATTTCTACATGACAGACCTCTGCTCTGTATAACATAATGTTGCTTTAGACACAATTTGATCATAGGAAACTAAAGAGAGAAGTCTGACAAGTTCAATGTCAGTGCGTTACCATACCAAACCATACCCTACCATACCAAACCATACCAAACCATACCATACACTACCATACCAAACCATACCATACCATACCATACCAAACCATACCAAACCATACCATACACTACCATACCAAACCATACCATACCATACCATACCATACCATACCATACCATACACTACCATACCAAACCATACCATACCAATCCATACCATACCATACCATACCAAACCATACCCTACCATACCAAACCATACCCTACCATACCAAACCATACCAAACCATACCAAACCATACCATACACTACCATACCAAACCATACCATACCATACCAAACCATACCATACCATACCAAACCATACCCTACCATACCAAACCATACCCTACCATACCAAACCATACCAAACCATACCATACCAAACCATACCATACCAAACCATACCATACCATACCATACCATACCATACCATACCATACCATACCATACCATACCAAACCATACCAAACCATACCATACCATACCATACCATACCAAACCATACCAAACCATACCATACCATACCATACCAAACCATACCCTACCATACCATACCATACCGTACCATACCATACCAAACCATACCAAACCATACCAATGATAATATTGCTGTATTAATATTTTTCTGTCACCTCTTGTAAGAAGCTATGTAATATGCCCTGCATCAGCCTGTTAGAGTTAATGAAGGGCTAAAATAAACAGCTTGATGTGAATTATCCCTTTCATTAATGTTATGTGAACACAAAAAAAACAATATCATCTTATTAGAGGATTTTCTTTTGCACTGCCAAGTTCTTGTCATGTGTCATGTCAGCCTTTTAAATCTATTAGGCGAAATGTACAACAAGGCTTACCCTGCTTTCAAGCCTTGTCAGTAAATATATCCCTGCTGATTCAGCTCATACAGACATGTCTTATTGGTGTCATTAGGCAAGGACGAAAGTGTTCCAAGGATGAACTGGCTGCTTCCGCCTTTCTCACCGTGAGACTGGATGATTCCCTGGGTGGAGCCGCAACCCAGGTAAGATCTTCACTGCTATAGGTATCTCCTGTGTTTGTCTTTAAAAAGACTACATCAGGCTGTTTGTCACCATTAACCACCAGCTGATACCTGTATGACACAGACACTGTGAGATGAGACAGAAAAGTTGCGTTTCCATGGATCAGGAGCGGCACGAATCGTGGGTGTCTGACCCGAATTGAGCATCCAGAGCTGCTGTTGGATCTCACATAGAGACGCAGGAGGATTTAAGTCAATTTGTTTTAATTTGTGAAAACAATAGTTAATGCGGAGGACGTGTGTTGTTAAGGCGGTTGCCTTAACTATAAAAGGCTGGAGGAAACATTGAGTCTGTTTTATAACTAGCCTACCTAACAATGTCTCACAGTGGCTTTAATTCGTATCACAGTTTCTAATTCTGGAGTTTATTTTTTCAAATTCTACTTTTTTGTACCTACGGGATGTTTACTTTTTTTATCCAACATTTTAAGGTGATTAATTTTAATTACCAAGTCTTGAAAAGTTGTATCCTTAGTCTCACGTAACGCTGCATGTTTGTAGGAACATTTCTGTATAAATATATTTGAACTTACTGTAAAGCTCCTGTGAGGAGTTTTTAGATGGTTATGAAACATTGAAATGAACATTGACACATCTTTATGATCTACAAAAGCAAAGGGGACCATCAGCTAGAGGATACATTTTTTGCTGATAAGTTTTTCTTATGTTAAGAAATACTGGAGAGGGGTAGGTGTCAGGCAAGAAGAAGCATGTTGCCTATAAATAATAATATAAATAATAAATAAATTACCTTTTTTACAATTTTTCCCACAACAAAGATTCTCGGCAACTGCTGTGTTTGACTGTTTGAAGAAAGCGGACTTTTTTTTTTGTAATAAAAACACTATACAATACTATACGTGTTTAAGACAAAAAAGGCAGAGGGATAAAAATTGCTGCTTTGTCCCCAGGGGGCGCCAAAATCTTCACAAACAGGAATTCCTCACAGGAGCTTTAATTTGATGTGATGACATGCTCCTACCATTAAAGTTTAGTGTAAACATTTGTTATCACAGCGTCTTTACAACTCATGTAAGTAATGTTACTTCTATTCCCCTACAGGTACGCGTCACTCAGGGCCAAGAACCCCCTCATCTTGTAAGCATATTCAAAGACAAGCCCCTGGTCATCCACCTGGGTGGGACATGCCGTGAGCACGGCGAGAGCAAGCCTGCAAGCACACGCCTCTTTCATATCCGCCAAAGCTTCACCAAAGCCACCCGGGCTGTCGAGGTCAGCCTTGTTTAATACACTGAAAGTGCACTAATGCAACAAAGTGTTTTGAAATAAATTGTTCACATCCTTTTTCATGTCATTGTGTCTTTCTGACTCACCCAGGTGTTGCCCACTGCCTCATCCCTGAACAGCAATGATGTGTTTGTGCTGAAGGCATCAAATTCCCTGTTCACATGGAAGGGGAAAGGAGCAACTCCAGAGGAAATGGCTGCAGCTAAGTATGTTGCTGGCCTGCTCGGAGGAACTCCCTCTGAGGTGCAGGAGTTGCAGGAGCCAGGTGGGTGCTGAAAAAAAAACCTTTTATGTTAGCAGGATATGGCTGTAAAGTATTTCCTGTGGAAAACTGTGGTCTGCTTCTGGTTGTCAGCTGCTTTCTGGGACTCATTGGGCGGTAGGAAGGAGTACCAGACCTCCCTGAACCTGCAGAGGACAATCAGGCCTCCAAGACTGTTTGGCTGTTCAAACAAGATTGGCAGGCTCATTGTGAGTATTTAAATTGGCGTCAACTTATTGCATCCAAAGGACGAAGATGTTTGTTTTAATGATACACATTAATAGAGCCACTTTAAAATGTATATATGTTGCTCAATATCCAGGCTGAAGAGGTGCTTGGTGAGTTCACTCAGTTGGACCTGCTACCTGATGATGTCATGATTCTGGACACCTGGGATCAGGTATGCTGCCTTCACTCTTATAGGGGTATTCCAGGATTTATAAACCTGAGCCCTATTTATTTCATCATATTTTTGGGTTTAGATCACTTAGTGAATATTTAAAGTACATTTTGCAGCATTAATAAAAAACATATAGTTGATCTTTATGCTATTGGTCTTGTTTCCTTTTGAAGCTCATAAAGAGGCATAAATATTCATTATAATCTGTCTAAGAAAAAGTTAAAAACTGGACCTTTAAAGATACTTTCCTCTTTGCTTTGCTCTCTGCAGAGAAACCAGACTCCTTTCACGAAACAGTTATTTAGCTGGGTGACCATAGAAGCTGTTGGCCTATGTCTGCCTCGATTGGTTAGTTTGTTAGATTATTGTGTTTTACTTTCACTTTATATTTAGCTGGAATCAAACTAACCATTTAAAACACTGAAGTCACATCAATATGCAGCTACTCCTGTTTCCTGTAAGTTAAAACCATGTTTCTGTCCATGGAGTCTGGTGACTTTGACAAGAGCAATGCAAGGCAGGTTCTGATCAGGAAAAAATGTCTGTTTCTCAGGGGGTACTTTCTTTAATGATGTCAGACAATCTTAGCTTGTAGGCGGGAGAAAAACAACAACAGTACTTTCAATGGACTTTCAGTGAGCCCAATAATTTGATTGAACGCATTTCCCCTCATGGATACGTTGTAGCTACGACAGCTTATTTTACTGGTTCCAGGGGTGTGTTCAGACTTTTATAACTGGGGTAGCCCACATGGGGCACTGACTTAGGGAAGGGGGGCATGACATTTGTGGGCACCACACGCAAATGATTTTTTTTAACCCTTTCTATACCCACAAATGATATGTACTTGTTAGTAACACAATTTGGCAACATATAAATCTTCTTAGCTTGATTATTTACGGACTCAAAAACAAAGATGTCCAAAGTCACAATTTTAAGTACTTCGAAAACTACATGCAAACTCTTGTACGCTGTCTAACTCTCAAAAATAAATGTATAAGTCCATTGAAATTTAGACAGTGTGCACAGGTTTTTCCTTGGAAATGTTTATGGAAAGAGCCATAAACAGGCCAAGAACCATTGGCCTGTTTAAAACAGCCTGAATAGTTGATTTGTACTCATGTCCCGCCTCTGAATCGGCAAATAGCCAATCATAGATTAGGATTTTGGGGTGGCACCTGTGGTGGCCACCAGATTTCAAGGGGGGCCCATGCCGCCCCTCTGGCAACGCTTGAAGCATTCTACCAAAGCAATTTAAATGTGCACCTCTAGGTCATATACACTTCAAACTACTGTATATACTGGGGCCTACGTTAAGAGATTCTCCTTTAATATAATGATTCAGATTTAGCTTTTTTGTATTTCTGTTATGTTTACCTCATCCCTGAATCCATCTGTTTATTTCTCCCCCCAGATCTACCTTTGGATTGGAAAGGAAGCCAATGAGTGTGAGAAAGCTGGATCAGCCAAAATAGGTAAAACAAAAAGCACAGTACAAGATTTAGATAAACTATCTTACAGACCCTGTTCACTAATGTATCATTGTTTTCATTTCAGCTGATGAATATGTGGAATCAGATCCCTCTGGACGCTGCGGTTTGAGTGTCTCCACCATTAAGCAGGGGGCGGAGCCTCCCTCATTCACCGGCTGGTTCCACGGCTGGGACCCCAAGATGTGGGACAACCTGTGAGATAAATCTGCCGGGTCGTAGAGAAGCTAAGAACTACGATTAAAGATTAAAGATTTGACAAATCCTTTTTTTAAATTATGACATTTGTTTTTTATATAACAACATATATAATCTTATATGATCAAATTTTCCATACTATATTGAATCAAAGGCTTGTTAGGGAAGTTTCTGGAGTTCTTGAATTGTGTTTCCCTTTTTGCTTATGCACTACAGCGAATCTTTTGTGGCAGAAGAAAAGGCGTTGAGGGTTCCCCTTTCATCATTTTTGCGTAGGTGGATCGCTGCTCTTCTGATACAACCTTTCAGAATATCAATTTTAACCATAGCCTCATTTAATGGAATAAGGAATTTAATATCGTAAATTAACACATTTATTCTTGTACTTTTTTTTTTTTTTTGCTTTATCGTGGCACTAGTACTCAATCGTATTAGTTGCATTTAGAACTTCAAAAATGTACTAGTTTGCATTAGATATAATGTATGTTTTGATGTAAAATGTCCCATTTTGCAGGCAGCACAGACAGTTACGGCTGTGGAAATCAGAATTTTAATAAAAGTCATTTTAAAACCATACTCTTTCTTTATTCATTCAACAACAATGTGCTTTATTCTTCCCTCTACTTGAACATGTCCTCATTATTAAATGCAATAATGGACTTGTTATCATTAGCCTGAATCCACTTCAGCACTATGAAGGCCGAGCTTGATGGTAATCTTCAGCCTGCACACAAGGCTTCTGCTGAGTCGCAGACCTGTGGATTAAGGAGTGGGTTTTAAAAACAGCCTCCACATTGCCTGTTGCCTCCCCTCTTTTGTTCCTCTCTATTCTCCGCCGCTGGAGCTGCAAGACAAACACCCCACACGGCACAATGAATCAGAAGGTGGTTCTAATCACAGGCTGCTCCTCAGGGATTGGCCTCGCCTTGGCTGCCCGCATAGCGAAGGATGAGAAGAAGAGGTTCATGGGTAAACTTGCACCATTTAAAAAAAAAGTGTTGTATAACTTTTACAAAGCTGATGACTGTATTTCTGGAGCTGCTTCTTATATTTGAATGCATAGAGACGATGATGAGTGAAGGAGAAGAAATTAAAGCTACCTGTTCAGTGTCTGTATTGCTGATTCATTATATTGTTACACAAACTTAAAGCAACAGTTATGTAATAGACAAGGGGCTGTAGGGAATTTATGTTGGGATTAAAAAAAGGGGAGGGCCAGGTGGGTTTTTTTGTTCTTCGCTGCAGATTACTCTACATTTTTTTAAAGAAAAAACTGATATTGATATTTTAAAGCCCTTCCTTTGGCTGATATTGGTAAGTGATTTTTTAAGATGCAAAAACAGTTTAAAGGCAGTTTGGATAAGTTGTATGAGTAAATCTTATTTCAGGAAACTTAACAAGGACATTTTGCTCGCTGCACTGGCAGTTATTTTCACTCACTACAAGCAATTCAGTCCTTACTCTTGGCTTGTTACATCTTGAAATAAGATGTTTAAACTGGATTTATCAAGTAATTGTGGTTTGAAAAAGTGTAATGTACTCACCTTCCTTCAGTTTTGAGAGTGTGAATTTGTGTTTATAGGTGCACTGGCCCTTTATGACTGTCTGATGGTTCTTATATACTTTATGTTCATCAGAACTTCTGTTTACAAGTTGGTAATAAACAAGCCCGCTCTGTATTTATCATGCTTTTGCAGTCTATGCGACCATGAGGAACCTCAGTAAGGCTGAAGCGCTGATCGAGGAAGCGGGCCGGTCTCTGGGCAGGACTTTGGAGCTCAAACAGCTGGACGTGTGTGATGAGGACTCCATCAAAGCCTGCGTGGACAGCCTGCCTGAGCGCAGGGTGGACATTCTGAGTAAGCCGGCAACATCTTGTAAAATAGCCCATGAAAATGCTTTAAAATTCTTAAAGTTTAGATTTTCAATGTTTTTTGTTGCATCAATTAAACTTGTCTTACTTGACTTCCTTGTCCAAGTAAGTAATGCTGGGATGGGTCTGATTGGACCCATCGAGTGTCAGTCTATTGATGAAATGAAGAAAGTCATGGACACCAATTTCTTTGGGCTTGTGCGGCTGCTGAAGGAAATCCTACCTGACATGAAGAGGAGGAAAAAAGGACATATTGTGGTGATCAGCAGCGTCATGGGAATTCAGGGTGAGAATGCTTTCATCATGTGAGAGTTTGTTTTTTGCTGATAAAATACCATTATTATTTTCTAAATTTGCTTTGTTTTTAAGGTATTTTATTCAACGACGTCTACGCAGCATCCAAGTTTGCAGTGGAAGGCTTCTGTGAAAGCTTAGCAGTGCAAGCCATGAGGTTTAATCTCAAGTAAGATACAAACACAGTAAGAGTGCGCTCCTTCCACAATCCTGCAGACATGAAACAGGCCAGTTTTCTGACTGAGATCCAGACAGGAAGGGATCAGTAAGGGAAACAATGGTGCACTTCATGCTGGAAAATCCACACTTGTCTATCTGCACACTCACGTTGCACAACCACATCAACCATTGTTTAACCAATGAGGAGGAAATATGCCAGCCAAAGTATGTCATGGCAAACCAACCACAGCACACCCTCGTCTGAGGGCAAGTCAACACTATCACTCAGTAACACAATATTAAAATGGATAGCTCTGCAGGGTGGTGTCAGAAAGGAGCTACACAAAATGTTATGTCACAGCATATCAAATGTAAAGTATACTTTATTAGGTTTATTGTATGCATTGCTTTTTCCTGTCCTCAGTATCAGCCTGATAGAGCCAGGTCCAGTGATAACAGAGTTTGAGCATAAAGTCTATGACGAGGGTCTAAAGACTGATCTCAGCAAAGCCGACAAAGTGACTGCTGACATGTTCTCAAACATCTACCTGCAAAACTACAAGCAAATCTTTGAAACCCTCGGGCAGACTGCAGAGGACGTAGCAGAGGTATTGATCCTCTATGAATATCCTTAGCTTTATTGCTTTGATAGTTTTTTGTTACCATAATCAGATCTTATGGTTTATGTGTTTTTCCCCCAGCACACACACAAGATCATCACCATGGAGAATCCTCCTTTCCGTCATCAGACAAACACGCTCTACACCCCGATGACCACACTCAAATATGCCGACCCCAACGGTGACCTCCCGATTGACACGTTTTACAAAATGGTGTTCGAACACGACAAGGTCTTCAACGCCAGTCTGAACTTCATCAAGCTTTTACGCTGGAGAAGTCGTAAGAGCTTTACTATGGAAAAGAACTAGAGCACCTAATGTCTCAGTTTTGCTATAGTCAAGCTTTTCCTGTTTTTTTCCTTTATTATGTTAGAAGATGTTTGACTTCTTGGTCCTGAAAAGGCGAAACAAGGATTGTTAAGGAGAAATAAAAATATGAAAGCCATAAATGTTTGTGCAGCTCTTCTAATGTGTGTCTGCAAGCACCTGCTGCAGGTTTTAAACCACACCCCAGAACATTCAGTTAATCCTCCAAGCCCCATGTTACACAAAAGTGAGCAGTAAGCAGAACTATGAAGGTCGGTGTGGAAGTCAGTGTAGAGCTTTAAGTCAGATACAGTAGCCATGCTGTATCTTTGAGGGATGATGAGCACTTCTCAGACATAAAGAACATTTATTTTGTGTCATTGTAAATTACGTTTTTAAGACGTATGCTTTGTGGTTGGGACAATAGCTTATATTTAGTCTAGTCAGACACAGCTTAGTATGGGATTCAGTTGTTTACTCTGACTTAATGATAAACATTTAATAAATAGTTAAGTATGAGTGTTGTCAGGGAATAGGAAACAATGGGGTGTGGCAAAAGAAAAAGAAAAGGGTAAAACAGATATAGAAAAGAAACACACAAAGGGACCCTCTTTTTTTAGCCAACAAAATGCTTTTATTGTCATGACACAGTCATGTCTTAAGACCTTAAAACCAACTTCTACACTATTTGGCATCAAGCCTTTGTCACAGTAGGTAATAATTAGTTGTGCACCGATGGGAAATTTCCACTTTCCGCTCCATGGAGTTGTGGCCTGTAGAAAGGTGTCGACTATAGACTGTAAATATATGTCGACACATAAAAACTCTAAAATAACGCCACCTGCTGGAATCTTTATGTGTTGACACCCTCTGCAGGCAACAACTCCACGGTATGGAAAGTGGAAAATTCCCATCGGTGCAGAACTGCTTGAACATTTTAGACTTCCTGAATAAGGCTGGACGCTAAATTGTGACCAATTATTTTAAGGTCTACATGACCATGCCATGGTAATAGAGGGATTTCCATGGTTAATCCATCTTGTAGGCTACTTGTTATTATGAACAATAAGAATATTTTTTTTTGGGTAAACATTCTTAGGCCTATGAACAAAAATCCAGACACATGCAGTAAAATCCCAGGTTCTGTATATTTTATTTTTCATTTTTGGACTTCAGGGGCTCCGTAGTACTGTATATGCATCCTAAATAAAGAATAGAGCAGCTTAATTGTAATACTCGCTGCGGTCAGTAGATGGAGCTAAACACTAGCAAGGCCACTCCAAACACCTGTTGTTCTTGACGCCGTTTCCGGTTCAATGTTTGACGTTGTATCCGGGCAACCCAAGCTAACGCTAAGCTAATGTTTCCCTCATTAAAGAAAGTCTACAAGAACTGCTGGTAGCTTTAAAATCGTTTACATTTCTTCAGTCGACGAAGGAAGAAGTAACGTGGTGCTGTTGTTGGGACTTCATTTTAACTCGCTGTGTTTACCCAGCCGGCTAGTTAAGCCACATATGGTCGGGTCGTTTCATTGTTAGCCTAGCATTAGCCATGCTCTCAGGCTGAGCTCTCACTCGTCTGCTGGGACCAGAGCGGCTAGCTAGCTAGGTGGCTAGCTAGCTAAGCTTTTTGAAGTATTTACCTGTTTTTGTCATCTCTTTTTTTGTGCTTTTGTGTTGATATATCTTTTGGCTGTTCGTCACATTACGTGTAGCAGCTGCTCTTTCTCTTGCACCTTCACACGTAGCTTCAAGTGGCTAAAATTAGCAGCCGGCTACTTTCGGGGGAAACGTCAGTTTAGTTGTTGACATTTTATTGGTGTTGACGTTAATTTGTCTGGGCAAGTAATATTTACTCCATACACCCAAGAAAGCCTGCGATCTCCTGCCATCGTCTCTCACAACCCAGTGAACTACAGGACCTTTTCATTTCTTTGTGTGGCTTGTGATAACTTTGTCTTCCGCGATGGCTTCTTCCTCTGGAAACGACGACGACCTCACCATCCCCAGAGCAGCGATCAACAAGATGATCAAAGAAACTCTCCCCAACGTGAGGGTGGCTAACGACGCCAGGGAGCTCGTGGTCAACTGCTGCACAGAGTTCATACACCTCATCTCCTCTGAGGCCAACGAAATATGCAACAAGTCCGACAAAAAGACCATCTCCCCCGAACATGTCATCAATGGTGAGTCCTGGTCCATGTTTGCCCTGTGTTTGCAAAACAATCAATGTATAGAGCAGGGTTTCCCCAACCTGGGGGTCCCGACCCCACCTGGGGTAGTATGGAACTCAAATGGGGTCGCCTGTAGGGATGTAACATTCACTAAACTCCCGATACGATTCACGATACTGGGTTCACGATACGATTCTCTCACGATTTATTTTACAAAATGAGACTGTAGACAAATGATGACTGAAAAAGATTCCTTTAGTGGCTGTAAACCCACTTGTCAGTGTGGTTTGGCCTTTTAATGTTTTTTTTCTCACATCAAGGGGAGGTGTTTGGAGCTTCTCATAGTGGTGTCGATTAAATTCTGCATCGTGTTGGTTGTGCTATTTGTGTAGTTACCCGTCTTCTTGCAATATTTGCACATAGTTTTTGTCTCGTCTGTTATCTTCTCACCTCTTTCATTTTCTGTCTTGGGGAAGCCAAAATGCTTCCACACCTCCGATTTAAAAGACGGTGGTGCGTCCTCAGTTTCAAAATCTTGCTCTGCAGCTGCTGACGCTCACCATATTATTGTGATTCATTTATCAGAGTGCCGATGTGAACCTTGACACCTTTGAATCAATTTATCACCATTTAACGATTAATCTTTACATCCCTAGTCGCCTGTAATTTTTTATTTATTGATCAATCAAAATATTTAGTATGGTCACTGTATTCACCATTAACTAGTGTCTCATTAGCATGCTAATTAGAAGCATGCTGGCTGCTTATTAGTCGGGCCCGACATGTGGGATTCTTTGGAATGATACTGATATTGGGGAGAGAAAAAAATCCGATATACTGATATATCGGCGGATAGCTCCAGTGTTTTCCCTATATGCATCTAGCAGCGATGGTGCACCGCTGCTGAATTTTTGTAAAAATTTGATTTGAAATAAATTATTAATTTTCTTTGGTAAAATGATGACTCCTCTCGTCTTTTGCAATTACCCAGGAGCCGGGTTATGACAATAGGGTGGTTTTCGGTTGATTATTTTGTCCAATAAATGTTTATAATTACTTTAATGACAAAAATGTTTAAAAAATTGCACACAACTAAAACATTGTTCCACTTCACCACCGCTGCTACAACTCCAACCTAGGGGAAGCACTGAGCTCTCTTAGATCTTTGTTCGATCTCACTCTAGAGAGTGATGATGTTGTCATCCATAAAGCACATTATGCTGGTGACAGCCAGAAAGATAACTGCTAGTGAAGTAAAATGATATTCAAATGAAATGCCATCTGTGATCAAATTAGCCGATACAGATAGTCACTGGATAAGCTAATATCGTCCGATATTATCGGGCTCTTCTTATTAGTAGTCTCTTATTCTACATGACCAAAGTCTAGCTAATAGGACATTAACTAAGAGTTTGCCCTCCTAATTACTGCTTATTGATAGTAAGTTAGGTTAGTCAATTATTGGTCAGGAATTATGATCTTAATATGCTTTGCTTAGTATGGCCCTTTTTCAGAGGTAGAAAAGCTTCTAGTTAAAGGTGAATATTGTGACCTTAATTTAAAGTGTTACCTAAAACATCTTGAACAGAGTCTACTGTGAGCCAATGCCAAAACAAGAAACTTGTAGAGTCTCTGTCTGTCATCATTGTGCAGAAATATCATCCCAGCCTCTCTTCCTCTGTCCATACTAATATACATGAAAAAGCTTAAACGGGCCTAAAATCAATGTTTACGTGCAACACAGTAGAAAAACTATTACATGATCGAAGACAAATTCATTTCAGAAAAAAAGCTGCATGTGTTCTGGATGCCTGGGGTCGCCAGAGTTTTGTGAAGTCAGAGTGGGGTCAGTAGGTTGGGAATATAAGAGGGGTTGTGTCCATGCCATGTTTCTTTTTAAACCACAGAGAGTAATTATTTCACTTTTGCCTTTTCATTTCTTACCACAGCCCTGGAGAGTCTTGGTTTCGCATCATACATCACTGAGGTGAAAGACGTCCTGCAGGAGTGTAAAACTGTCGCCCTGAAGAGGAGGAAGGCAAGCTCCCGACTGGAGAACCTGGGCATCCCTGAGGAAGAACTGCTCCGGCAACAACAGGAATTGTTTGCTAAGGTTTGTGTGGCAAGGCTGGAAACCAACTTTTTGGACAGACAAAGTCTGCACACCAGAAGCTGCTCCAATTAACATTTAATGGGAATCATCACCACATGTAGGGCTAAGGGCCCGAAACGTTACATGTGGTGATAATTCCCATTGAATGTTAATTGGAGCAGCTTCTGGTGTGCAGACCCCATGTATGCAGGGATCCAGTCTCAGAAATAAATGCACTTTTTACTGAATGTAATGCATGCCAGGGCTACTCTAAGACAAAGGTACATTACTGAGATTGAATTGTACAGACTGTGAGGCTATTACAGGGAGATAGATTTATTGATTATTATGGGAGTTTATTAGATGGGCGCGCATTATCAAACGTTGTCGTGTATTTACAGGGTGCACCAAAAAGAAGACAAGTTAATATGTGTGCCTTTTTTAACTAGCGAGCCAACAGCTGAGCAAGAGACACACAGACACAATGTAGATCTGAGTGTCATTTTAAAGCTTTCAAAGTGGTATAGAAAACTTTGGAGAAAACAGTAAGCTAGATTTTGAAATGATCCAACTGAGAAAAATGCCAAAGCTACTTTGCATAGTCTGTGAAAGAGGTTTGTGGAGGGGGAGTTCAGTGCATTGTGGTCATTATATCGAATCCCACTACTGTTCTCTAGTTCTTGTACGCCTAGCTTGCTACCTTTAGCTTAAAAAATAACTCACATGTGCCAAGGAAGAGTTTGTAATGGGAGGCTGGTAGACAGATAAATACTGTGAGCAATCCAATCCTTTCATTCTGTCACTTTAAATGAATGGACAGACTTTTTACAGAAAAAAATATCTGTTTGTATTTGTTGGAGCATTTTATTTAAAGCTTTGCTGTCGTGATGTAAAGACAATTCTACAGATGAAAAAATAATGCATCCAAAGTAAATTCTCTACCATAGCTTTATCTATTTTTTGATGTGATATCAAATACATTTCATATATGAAAAGCCAAACTGTGCACAGTTGTTGTTGTCTGGTGTGCAGCTGAATATCTGAAAAGGTGCGCCTCACCTCAAACTGCAACTACAGCTAAAACACAAAACCACCACAACATCTCTGTGTCATTATTGTGACGTGTAAAACGTTTGCCATGGTTACAAAAATGTGAGTGACTGTGGTGCTTCTACCCGTATTTTAAGCTCTTATTGAACTCTCAGATGAATTCTGTTCCTGATTTTTATCCAACCTGGAAGTTGAAGTTCTGCATGTGTTACTGTAAGAATAGTGTCTAGACTAAAACCTGATTCAGGCGTCTTGCGGACGGTGCGGACGGCGTGGCTATATTGCGCAATCGCGGCCAGCGCGAGGAGGGTCCGTGGAGGGTCTGAGCCCCCAGCCGCGCACCTCCACGCGGACGTCTTCGCGCCGACCACGTTGCAATGATTGGCTACAGAGCCAGAAAGTACTTTATGCCTTTCAAAATTTTCGGCGCTTTAAAAATGGAGGGGTCGACCGCACCGTGGTGACCGCAAGAAGCATGAAATAACAAATAACAAAAACACTCTTAATTCTTCCTTTCTCTCATATCTTATCTTGTTGTGTTTGTACAGGCACGGCAGCAGCAGGCGGAGCTCGCCCAGCAGGAGTGGTTACAGATGCAGCAGGCCGCCCAACAGGCACAGATGGCGGCATCATCTGCCAGCGCCTCCCAGCAGGCCGGCTCCTCTCAGGATGAAGACGAAGAGGATGACATGTGATTCCCAGACGACATTTTTCAACTTGTCCGGATCCCTCGCTGGGACGATGTTGGCACACAGATCTCCTCGTACTGTCACCGGCAGAGACATGAGATGTGTTAGACTGCATAGTGTAACATTGATAATACACATTGGAATGGACAGTGAAGAGAAGGATGAAAGGGGATTGCCACACGTTCTGATACCAGAACCTGAAAATGATTTGAGTTGAGAGGCTGTTGATGAAGTTTTTTGATTAATCTCTTCTTCCCCCATTTTTTGTTCGGTTGCTTCTGTTTGTGTCTTGACATGTTTTGAGTAATTTTGTAGATTTCTGGATGTGTTGTGGACGCACTGAAGGCAGACGCTGCCTGGGATCTGTCAGTGAATATTAGTGGTAAAGCAGCAAAGTGTTTGCTTCTTCAGGTACTGCACCAGATAGCTTACCTTCGTTATCCGTTATTTCCCATCACTTTAAGATAACTGCTTTAGAAAGTTTCAGAGCAGACGATTTCTCCTTTCTTGTGGTCTCACAGGATCGTTTTATTGGAATATTTTTCGTTGGGTAGAGGAATAAGCGGACCTTTTGTTTAAATTTAGCTCATTCAGACACTTCTTGTTGCGTTTTCTTTCTACCTTGAACCACACACAGTATTGCTAATTAGCCACACCTTTCAGAAACTGAACATATTTTTGTCTCCTAGAACCAAAGACGGACTAACAGCCCTGACAGATTTGAGTGTTTTTAAAAGGTGTAGGTGCTACTGTGATTGTCCTCGCAGTGTAATTAACGTTACAGATTATTAACCTACGACTTTGTAAGATGCTTTGATATCCAGGCTGAATTTGGTATTTCCCCCTCTCCCTTGGGTGCAGTATCGAACATTTGCATTGTGGCTGTGGTCGATCCTCAGTGTAATGACAAGTAAACTTTTTGTGACAAACATTCACTTGGCTATGCTACGAAAGGTGTATTCTTTAAGCAATAAAGGAATCATGTTTTATAGACAATGGTTTTCTCTTTGTTTTTCTCTGTTTTGTTGATCTGAATCCACACAGGACTGTTTCACCCCCCCCCCCCCCCCCCCCCCCCCCCCCTTCACTCGCTCTGTCTGTCGCTGCTCTCTGCCTCCTGGGAGAGTCCGATGTGAGTTGAAAGGTGGACGGAGGAGAGGCAGCTGAGCACACGTCCCATTGAGACCACAGGCTTTTTGTCTTGAGCATCACTTTCTGAAGAATTTTCTCTTCAAACATGGCGGGAGCAATTATAGAGAACATGAGCACAAAGAAGTTGGTTATCTTGGGTTTCTTTATCCTCCTTTTCCAGATTCTTTCAGCCATGGTTGGAGCATTTATCGGTGAGTAGGACGTTTTTTTTTTATTCAATTCTGCAGCCTGAAAAAGCTAATTAAGATCTGTGAAACGACTTCTCCCAGTACAGCTCAAATATAACATTAAACTGTATGTTGTGTACTTCAATGAGCATAAATCAAACCACATGTCTCTGACAGATTCCTCCCGTTTCCCATAGCTCCCAGTCCCACCAGTGCAATCCGCTATCTGGCCACTAAGTGCATTAATCGCCACAGGACGCTGGGCTGGCTCATGCCGTGGGGATCAAACCGGTGCCAGCAGATCCATAGTTTTGATGAGCCTCTTGCAAAAATAGTGGATGCCAATGACATAGTGTTTGCGGTGCATGTTCCTCTTCCTCACATGGAGATGAGTCCCTGGTTTCACTACATGCTGGCTGTGCTTCAGTTTGACATTGCATTCAAAATGATCAATCCCATCGGTAGGAGTTGTTTCTGTGTCTGACATTTGTAGTCATTTTGCTCCAAGCTAAACTCTACGTCGGATATAAAATGAGCGTAATCATTTTCTTGTTTGTGCAGAAGATGATGTCATCATCACTATTGATGCTCGCCTGGCACACAGAGATGATCTGAAATCAGAGTGGAGCACAAAGTTTCACTCAGTCGAGCAACGGCCACTAAAGTGCACCTTTGAAGTTGCAAAGGTAGATCTGCATGTAGGAGTACAACTAACCATTTCAATGATTGCTTTATGTTGTATTTAGTACAGGCTAAATAACACATAACAGGACGAACAGTAAGATGACGTTACCATATAACCTGACGACAGAAAACTACAAACACAGAAAGTTTGTTTAAAATAAGACGAGAGCAGAGGAAAGAAATGTGAGACAAGATATAATACAGAGGATCCCTTCAGTGTTTCTGTCATTTTAATAATAATGCTAATATGTAAACTCATTTTCATAGATTAAATCAAAAGTCTGTGGCACACTGAAAATAACTTTACTATTTTATTGTGAGTGAACAACGAGTTTTGCCAGGTGCTGGGCGAGCCTGAGGAAGCTACAGGCGGGGTATGTTCCTGTAAGCGTGTGCACCTGAGAATGTGTTTAGGGGTGTACACGGGGTACCCTGTTGACCATTTGGATCATTTTTAAAGATATCAAGTAGACCTCATCTAAGCTTCTATATAATTCCACTCCTGATTAAATCACATTTCTTTTTCTTATCATGTCGTGCTCCTTTGTTACAGTTGTTGGTGGAGTTATTGATTAATCTGAATATATATTTTTACTTTAACAGGATAAATCTTTTGGTTCATAAAATGCAAAGAAGGTAGAAAAAGCTGGGGGGCGCAGGTAGCTTAGTGGTCAATGCGTGCGCCCCATGAACGGAGGCTGAAGTCCTCCAAGCAGGCGGACCGGGTTTGAATCTGACCTGAGGCTCCATTCCTGCATGTCATTCCCCACTCCCTCTCTCTCCCTCAGTTCTGACTCTATCCACTATACTATCTCTAAATAAAGACATAAAAGCCCCAAAACAAACCTTGAAAAAGTAGAAAAAGCTCATCACTATTTCTAAGACCCTGAAGTGATTCTTTCAAATGGCTTCTGTATCAAACTGACGGTTTAAGAAATCAGAAGACTCTTCATTTACTGTCATTTGTGACAAAGAAAAGCAGCAAATCTTCACATAGAACGAGAAAATGTTTGACATTCTTTTAACCGAAAATGAAAGAACAAATGACTTTATTGTTTAGATAGTTTGGATTAATTTTCATTCAGTCGATTTTTGGTTGAAGCTCTAACTGCATGATGCTCATAAATGTACACCAAATGTTTCCTGCTTTGCGACCTGTAACCCTCCACGCTTTTGCAGGCGTATGAAAATGAAGGCCGCTTTTATCAGTGTGACCCCGTACCGTTCATGGAGCTAGGGAGTGTGGCACATAAATATTTCCTCATTAACTTGCGCCTGCCGGTGAATGACACGGTCAACGTTGGCATCGGAGACATAAAGGACGTCCATGTTGTGGTGAGGTTTATTATTCTATTATTTGTATTTATTCCAAAGCCTGCAGGGGTTATATATTCAGGCTTTTTTACATTTGTGTTCTTTAAGGGCATACACCAGAACGGAGGCTTCACTAAAGTGTGGATCAGCATGAAGACTGTGTTCACGCCCTGGATCTCCGTGGAAACAGTTTGGTACTGGCGCAGGATCAGCCTCATGGCAAGACCTCCAGTCCTTTTGGAAAAGTAGGAGCAAATAGAAGACAATAACTAAATGAACAGTATTTATTAAAGGTCACATATTCCACACAATACACTTTACCATGTTTCTCTAACACTAAAATGTGTCCCTAGTCTGTCTACAAACCCCCCCAGTTATGGGAAAAGTCCATCCTCTCCGTCTTTTGCCTGCTCCACTTTCAGAAAATGTGTGTTCAAACAGGCCGTTTGAAGAGTATCCTTAGATACGGGATGTCAGCGTGGTACGGTAACCTCTCTGTTCAGTTAAAATCTAAGCTTGCTCGTCTGGTGCAGACTGCCATGAAGGTGATGGGGAGGACTGAAAACTTCTCCCTACAGCTAATATATGAGCAGTCTGTTCTCAGACAGGCACAGAGAGTGTTGTCTGACCCGTCTCACATCCTCCACTCTGAGTACGAGCTTCTACCTTCTGGCAGACGATACAGAGTCCCCCGATGTAAACTGAACCGCTTTAAAAACTCTTTTGTTCCCACGTCGATCAAAATTCTGAATAATGTTTCATAAGGCTGTGGGTTGTGCAACAGCGACATGGTGTCCCTGTATGCCTTTTATATTTCCTTACCTTTGTTATTTTGTCTCTCATGCTGTGTGTTTGCAGATCTTGTGCAATATATGTTGTGTTGTTCTGTACTGGTATGTGCCTTTCTGTTTATGTGTGGATGTGGTTTTTCTATTGTTATTTATTGATTCGAGTGGAAGCAGCTGAATGTTTGTAGTACTTTGAGTCCAAGACAAATTTCCCCAAGGGGACAATAAAGTGTATTGTATCGTAATATTAACAACAATGACATGTAATTAGAGTATTAACACTTGTTGAATTTGGTTTGATGGGTGATCCATTAGTTGATGCTTTGCACTCATATTTTTAAATTCAAGTTTAAATTATTCATGTTCTTTGAACACTCTGCCTCCACAGAACAGGCTCTACATATTTGTTTACACATTATCAGCTTTCTTTAAAGGTAGAGGAAAGTCACCCCAGCTGCTCTTGGTTGAAACACTGAGTGCATCCCGGGCTTTGTGAGACACTCGGTGCACTTGAAGCTGCAGGTAAAGCTTCTATCGTAGCATTAAGAGGTGGACACGACCTCAGGGTAGTTTTTTGGAGAAACATGCTTCATCTTAAGTGCAAGATTGAGAAATGTAGGTCAAAACTCCCCCCCCCCCCCCCAGCAGAAGTGACTTGTCTTTAAGAACTCATGTAGGTGAGCACCTTGTGTTTGGATCCCTGTACAGAGTGATTTTTGCTCTTGGCATCTCTATGACGTTCCTGAACGTGCCGGTGGAGTGGCTGTCTCTGGGCTTCGAGTGGACGTGGATGCTGCTGTATGAAGACGTTCAACAAGGCGTCTTCTACTCCACCCTCTTCTGTTTTTGGATCATCTTCTGTGGTGAACATCTCATGGTGAGCACCTTTTATTGCTCTCTGCTGCACAGTCCCTCCACACTTTCATGCTTTTTATTCACTTTATTTTACTTAAAAAAAAAAATCCTTCAGGACCAAAGTCGGAGGAATCGACTGTCAGCGTACTGGTGGCAGCTTGGGCTGGTGGTGTTTGGCTCTTCTGTTCTCCTCATATTCGACCTGAGTGAACGGTAATGTTCTGATTAGGTACTTTATGGTTGTGTCTTTCTTCTTCAAATGTTAACGGGCTTTATGTGTTTTAAAGGGGGGCTCATTTGACCAACCCTTTCTACAGTGTTTGGGCATCAGAAACTGGGACAAGAGTGGCAGTATCCTTCACAACATAACTCTACTGTCTCATGAACAGTGTGACCTCTAAGAACATCTCTGGCTCTTTTCTTGACTGTCGACACAGATCACTTTCATTATCGTGGCAGGGATTTCTGTTTGTCTATATTTCCTCTCCCTCTGTGGCATGGTGCTCTGCGTGTTCAGGAACATTGGAGGGAAAATGCAGCAACTTCCTGCAATGCCAGAGGCTAAAAGACGACATTACAAGGTTTTATTTTTGTTTCTTTATTAGACGAGGGGTGACGGTTTTGCTCCGTGAGGTTGAGTTGGCACTCCAAGTCCTTGACAGATGCAATCTGACCTTTGACTTTTTTTGGTGCATGTCTACCCCACTATCCTGCCCATAATTCCTGTCTCTCTACAGCTGTCCAATTGAATAAATTTAAAGACCAAAAAAACTGATCTTCATCGTCAGAGGAGTAAGATCTTTTTTTCCACCAGAAACCAACAAAATAAATGAAGACGCCCCTCAGTTTGCCAGGCTAAACCAACCAGTTCGCTGGTTCAGATAGAACTGATTCAACCCGACCGAAAAAGCCTCTGCATGTTTCTAATAAGCTCCACGAGCAGAAACGTGCTCAAACTAGGATCAATATTGGAGATGCTTTTGAAAAATGGAGAGAGGTTAGAACGCAGAAAGGTTTACAGACCGATGCAGAGCTGGCTAAACACTGAAGCTTCAGTGTCCTCGACATGGCAACAAGTGCATCGACTCTAGAGAGGAGGGGGGCGGGGGGAGACAGCTCTCTTTAATGTTTTGAATTTGGACTGCAGTACCCATTTTAAACACTAGGTGTCAGAGTTACATACTGCTCCTTTAATCTGTAGTCCTAAGGCTGGTATTTACAAACAAAAACGTTTTTTTGTTATACTTGGCGTTGGCATTGAAAGTTCACTTTCATTCTTTATTGACAGCTTGTTGTTCATTCTTGACATTTTGACTTTATTCCCATTTTGCAAAAAATAAAAAAATACTGAAATTATTTTCACATTTTATTTTTCTACTCCCTTTCACTTATACTCAGAGCTCCATTCTTGACCTAAAGACAATGTTTTCTCAAAGGAAAATAATCCATCATTTTTTTCTGGGCCCGTATAGTCTGCCATACATACAACACTAAGACAAAAAAGCATGCAATACAACATAGAATTCAAATATCTGCTGCTTATGAATTGTTGCTGTTCTCGGCAGGGGATCATCTTCAGGTTCAAGTTTTTGATGCTGGTTACTCTAGCATGTGCAGCCATGACTGTCATCTTCTTCATCTTAAATCAAGTAAGTATCTCAATATCCTCAGACGGCCAACATGAAAGTTTCACTCCTTTGGTCTATGACAAAACAAATCTGGTGTACCTGTACTGTCCTGTACCTGTGCAAATGACATAAGCATCTACTGTAATCCTTATGATGTACTGTTATGACAGACTTAAGCTTTGAAAAGTATTTAAAAACTTCTTATTTTCTGTTGCCAGGTCAGTGAAGGTCACTGGCATTGGGGAGACTGCACTCTGCAGGCCCACAGTGCTTTTCTCACAGGGGTCTACGGCATGTGGAACCTGTATGTTTCCACCATTATGTTCCTCTATGCCCCCTCCCACAAGTTCAACAAACAGAAGCCCCGACGAGCCAGTCGAGTAACAGGTCTGTAGCATTTTTACCGTCAAGTTAAGTTTCCAGATAAAAAAAGAAAAATGTACAGTCTTTCACTTTCAAACATGTCAGACATGTTTTGTTGCTCAAAGTCTAAGATTATGTTCTCTGCTGACAGACATGCTGGAGAAGCCGGAAAGCCAAGAGACCCAGCTGACTTGTGAAGAGCAGGGGCCCACCGAGACGTACAGGATCACAGGAAAGGTGGCTGAGGAATAAAAACTCCATCTATGAACCTATATTCTTTTACTGTTGTGGTTTCTGCAAACACAGTGAAACTTGCATGGATAGAAAGGCAGACAGGAGAAGTGAAAGCTGAAGATAAAATATGATTCCCTTTGAAGCTTAGATTTGTTGGACAAACTGTGGAAAATGAGTTACAATAGTTTGAATAATTAAAGTAACATGGACCTTAAGTTTAATTACAAGGGGATGATCGGGGGCTCATTGGCTTGCAGCAAATTTCTACCCAACTCTGCTTTAACAGCATCCAATGTGTTGGACTGTAATTTATTTCTTAAGCTTAAGGGCACGTACAGGACATAAAACTTTATGAGATGGCCTAATGTCAAAATAACCACTAGTATTTAACCCTGTATAATGAAGTCCTCCCTGCACAGTGGTTTGAGTTGTGAACACTTAAAAGTGGTCAAACAATTTAGGGCAATATCAAAAGTATGGATTTTCTATTTACATCTTTTTTGCAATTTAAACTGTGTGTTTGTCCCTTTGAATCCATCCTAAAGTCTTCAGTGTTGTATAAGAACCATTTCTAAATAGAAGGATATTCATCTGTTTTTGCTATAACAAAAGATTACCACCTGAACATCAGAGTCTACATACAAACTGCTTCTTAAAAAAATTGAACTCTTGTTTTAGATTTAGATACATAGAGCAGTGTTTAACAGAGTGGGTGTCCGGACCCTATGGGATCAGTAGGGGGCGCTAGGGGGCGCGGAAACTTGGAGGGAAAATGAACCAAAATAAAAATGAACTCTAAACATGATTTGTGACAATAACAACTGTATAAAGCTTTTTAGGTTATTATGTGTATCAAAGGAAACACACATTAATAATACAAACACATACAGAAGTATCATAGGAGTGTTTGTCTATGCTCCTCAATAAAAAAACACACACACCATTCTAGCCAATCAGAATGATGAAACAGAATCAGAATTAAAATGTCGCTATGAGGGACACTTAACTATCAGAGAGTTGCTGTACCACTGAAAACTATGCTACCAACCTCCTCTTAAAATGGTTTGTTTCTAAAAAAAAAAAGAACAAGACCACCAAGTGACTCCTCAATAGAGCCACAAAATACCACCAGGGCATCCTGTGGCTGTGCGGGCTGGTGGCCAGCCTGCCAGCAGAGGGCGCTGTTGTCTCCTCTCAGCAGAGCGGTGAGTCCCAGCCCTGCAGCTCAGCAGCCGCCAGCAGCAGATGTTTCTCTCTCCGGGTCTCCTGTCGCTGCTTCACACATCAACAGGGCTACGTTTTTGAAATTTCTGCGTCTAGTAGTTTTTATTCGACACAGCTGGAGTGCATTTCTTTAAATTAAAACACCTGCATCTGCGTTGTTTGTTTCATCACTCGACTTTGAGAAAACAGAAACTATCGGATCAGAGAGGCCAGGTGAGTATCAACCCGGAGATTACATGAATCATCTTTATGTAGCTGTAACATGACATGACGGTGGTGTGTGAGCAGCTTGTTAGCTATAACAACCAGTCCATCATAATTATCCTGTTAACATTTTTTATACCAATAGCCTGTTTAAATGGGGACAAATCTGCATGAATGTAATGCAGGATATTTCCATCACCTGTTTGATTCGTCAGTTGTGTGTCAGCTTTAAAAGAAGGGCAAATACTCGTTTTTCAGCCTTCAGGTGTGTAATGGACGCACAGGTAACAGGTGGTCACAGAAGAGGAATAACAAAGGAGGAAACGGCTTTACTCAGTAATGATGAAAGTGTATTTCTGAAAGTCAGTGAATAACAGGGAAGTGGTCGAAAAAGTTACCTGATAGTGAACATTAGGCTACTATGCATTAAAGCCACTTGTTCGATTAAACTTTTCTTTAATGGTTGCGTCAAACGATTATTTTTCGGTTAATCTGTTGATTATTGTCTCGATTAACCGATTAGTTGTGCGGTCTATTCGCCTATACTGTAGCCTATATGTCAGAAAACAGAGTAGATTAGAAGAGTTAAATGTCAGTTTCCAAAATCTTTAAAGGATTAGGCCTACTTCAAATATCTAATGTAACCCTAAGAATGTTTTTTGTCATAGAAGAGGAGAAAAAAAGAAGAAAATGAAACACTGAATTTGTACCCTTAAAAAAACTCACATCAATCTATCATTATTGGAATAGTGAGCAACAAGCCAACACATTAGACATGCTGATAAAGTAATTCGCTCACTGTTACATGACCTATCTGTTTACAACTTTATTTGAACTAAAACGACCCAAAAATCAGGAAGGACTGGAAACACAGTCACAGAATATTTGAAAAGACATTTTTATTTCACTCCTGAAAGGATCCTGAAACTCACTGTTATTATAGATGTTGGTTGTTTGGACTGTTGGAGAACAGAAAGGAGAAATTACATCAGGTTCAAAGTTTTTATTACTGGAAAAAAGGTAGTGTTGGTTGTTGTTGAGCTGCAACAACAAGAAATGACAGACAGTAAATTAAAGGCAGGGTTGGTCAATTTCGAAAACTAACATGATTTTGAAAGTAGCATTCCCTCAGTGCTCTGTCTACATCCACCCCCTCCCCTCCGTGCTCCCTCAAAAGCCACGCCCCTCACTTACATGCACAAGCGCCTTTGCTCCAGAAGCGGACATCAGCTCATCAAATTACCAACCCTGCCTTTATTCAACTATATAAATGGCCAGGTACAAAAACATGTTCCAGTTCCTGTTGGTTGTCACAATACCAGAATTTTAAACTTTGATACAATACTAAAAGTGAATATCAGTTTCAATACCATGTCGAGAAAAGTAGAAGTTCCAGGCATTCAGTGTTAGGTCATTTCTTGTTTTTATGTCACAAGAGTTACAAGCAAACTCCTGCACACCGTCTACATTGCACAAACACATTGGCAACGTTTCCTACTTAAACATTGCCAATGTATTTTGTGCAATATAGACAGTGCGCTCGTCTTTGGGTTCTAGATATGACTGAAGATCTGTAGTAGTTTTTTTTACAGCATCTGTACTTTTCTTACTTAAAGATCAATAGAATAACAGAGACTGTATTATTTCACAACACGTGGTATCAAAAAGTATCCAACATTTTAACAATCTTATTATCTACAGTACCACTGGGGGTCTCAAAGGAGAATAATGTGGGTATTTGGGGAATTTGGATGATTTGATCGGTCTTACAAGTTCTTAAAAAAGATCACCTTGAATGACATATGTAATTTTGTCTGACATTTTAAAGACCAAAGACTGAGCCGTTTGAAGATTTGGCCCTCAGTGGAAACTGAATTGACTGACTGACTTTTAAATCTTGCTCTAACATCTGCTCTTGTACGTCTTAGGTCTGATTCATGATCAGGCCTTTGTCTTCCATGATCATGTGTTGAGCTGTATCTGAAGTATTTTTTTAAACAAAAGCTGCAGTCAGTGAATGCGTATAATGTAGAACCACATAAAAGTCATTGCTGAATATTTGCAGGACATTTTTGCTTTGTTTTCGTCTTTTCCTTTTTAAAAATGGCTTCAGTCAGCTGCATGTGGCTCCACCTGTGTGGGTTTATGGTGCTGACGTGGGTTTGGCTGTGTTGCCTGGTTACACCACATTCAGACCATAGCGTGGTTTAATCTCGTGAGAGTGTTGCCCTCCTCCCCTCTCTCCCCTTCTCTCTATCCCTCGACTCAAATTCCACGCTGGCCTCCTTGGAGCCGGTGTGTGCGTCACTGCTCGGCTCACAAAGACCTTCAGAGAATGCTTCCAGTCAACACAGCTACATGTGAAATATGCTTGGACACACGTCAAAGCTCTCTCAGCCTCCTCAGCTGAGCGTTACACAGTGACAAAAGTATTAAATAGTCACTGAGTGTGTGAGTGGATGTGCCACACAGGAGCCTGCAAACTGCTTATCAACAGGTGATGAAGGCTCCAAAAAGACTCTAAGAGTTATTACCTGCCTTTCATCACCGGTGCTACTGCTGTGGTGGCCAGTGAACAAGTATGTCATGTATGTTTCATCCTAAAAATACTGCATAGAAACCTTTAAACCTGTGTAAACTAGTGTAAACCCAAATTTCCACATACTCCGTGTGCGCCAAGCGCCACTATGCCGCCGTTTGCAGCGAGCGTCGCTATCTGGCTCCGTCCTGACATATGCTGCAAGTCTTTTTTCAACGGAGTACGCTGCAGGCACGCGTCAAACTGCACAGAATAGAGCGACCCGGACAGGAAGTCAGACAAGGAAACGCACATAGCGTCCGGTACATAAAACACAAATAAAACACAGTATACGGACTCACTATCGTATGTTTCATCACTTTATCAATACATCAAAACAACCTCAGAAAGACCAGCAACATGTTGGTAACACGTTTTTCTCTTTATTCTTGCGTGATCTTGTTGTTCTCCTGTGATGTGTGTACAGCTGATCATGGTTGCGCTCACGTTCCAGAAATGGATCCAGTGGGGCAGGACAGGCGCTATCCGACGAAACAAAATCGTGGTGCTGACTGACCGCGGCGCGCACAGATGTGGACATTGGGGGTTATTCTAAAATAGATAATATATATGTGTTTAACATTTATCATGTAAAAAATCCCAGAAAATGAAATTAGTATTTAAAAAGTCAGAAAACACTGACTTTTTTAAAGAACACATAAATACTTTTTGTCTTTTAAAACTTTGCCATTTAAACGCACAGAATGTAAATTCCACCACCAGGGGGCTCTCAATCAAAACATTAACAAAAGATGACGTCGAGGCTGGCGGGGAAACGTGGGAGCTTTCAGTAGCAGTTCCCGCTTCTTTAGCGGGCTTATGTAGTGGAAGATGTAAACTCCAGTGTTTCCAAGGCAACGATAAACATATCGTGTCTGTCACGGTGGCTCTGTCACAGCGCCCGCCGCGACAAGACACGTCCTGTTACAACTATAAAATCACAGATATCTCTGGCTTTGATAAGAAAAAATATATATAACATAGGTTTAGTCCATTTTTAATTAATTCAGATATTTAGTGTAAAACTTCTAATATTCTTCCTTTAAAGCTCCTGTGAGGACTTTTGTTTTGCTGGTTATGAAACAGACTGAAATGTATCAGTCACATGAAGCTCAAGCTAACTGTCAACTAGCTTTTAGGATTTTGGATGCAACAGTGGCAAACATTATGCAAACACAGTTATTGTGTAAAACATGAAGAACAGCAGATACATGGTGATTGATACTTTTGCATCTTGCAGGCCAAGGAGATCTTTTGCTATATGTATCCTGGCATGGCTTCATTAGAGAATTATTTGGAAGTAGTAAATCTAAGAACCATTGCTTTAAGAGATGAATGAAATGTCTATTTTGGATGTTTATATACTCTAAATAAAGACCTTATTTAGATTTCATAAAAACCCTAAGAACTTCTAGGAAACTCTCATCAATATAAACCGTCTGTTAACAGTTTATCCTTCGATCTGCTGGTGTGAGCCTCACTGTTGCTCTCTCCGTCATCACAGCTGAGAGCTCTCAGGTTGCCACCCGACACAGTGACACATGGACCTGTGTGACAGCAGCCGGGTCACTGACTGCTGTCATCATGTGAGCGATCACACTGACACTGTGGGACTTGTCATGATGCTGCCGTGGGTTATTTATAGACTTTGTGTAGTCCCAAATAAGATGATGGATAGATAGATAGATGTCTGTCCGGGCCGGTGGGACTAAAACACAGCACACTGACACAATTACACAAACCAGCTCCTGCAGGTCTCCATGGTGCATCTGTTCATCATCAGGGGAATGAGTCCCTCATAAAGCCACTGTCATTAAATTTAATGATCTTCTCTAACGCCTTCCTCTAGTCAGCTGGTTCCTCTGGGTGACGGAGGCACTAATTTGTTGGTCGTATGTCACTTTGTTTGCTTAAAGTCATTGGACACTTCACCATCACACCTTCATCAGCTTGCTGGTCATCCTATTCTGAAACCACTGGTATAACTACAGTATTGGGTTGGATACCACGTTTGCAACACATATTGCCCAGGGTAGGGTTGTCAGTCAGTGTCACCAACACTGGAATTTTAAACTTAGATATGACAGCAGTAAAGATTAAACAATACCGATATCCCGGCAACAAAAATGTTGAGATACGGTACCATGTAGTGGTCGGTGCACGCGCCCCAAATGGGGAGGCCTTTCCCGCATGTCATTCCCCACTCTCTCCCTGATTCTGACTCTATCCACTAAAAATCTAAAAAAATAAAAATAAAATAAAAATGGCGAGGTACAACAAAACAGTCCAAGGCACACAACATTGGGTCATCTCTTGTTTATAATGACCAAAGATTGCACACTATCTAAACAAACAGTAACACTATAAATGAAGGTCATAATATTCACAGTTAACTAGAGCAGTGATTCTCAACGGGTCTAGTCTAAGGACCCCCCACCAACTCCTTCATGAAAATCGTGTCCCAAGTTTCTGATCATTTTTCAACCAATCAGATGTATTGAATGAGAAATAGAGCAGTTTGGACCTCAAATGGTACGAAACATGACAGAACAAAGAAAAGGAACAAAACCCAAATGTTTTAAGAGCGCTTCATAGACTTTTTTTTTTTCAGTCACATGTTTGCGACAAACTGAAAATGGGTCGGCGACCTACTTTTGGGTCCCAACCCACCAGTAGAGAACCATCGATCAATAGAGGCTTATTAGCATGCTAATTAGCAGCATACTGGCTGTTTATTAGTCATTATAAAGCGATTATTAGCACCTTATTCTCCATGACCATAGTCTATAGCTACTGTAGTTAGCCATTAAGAGTTTCCCTCATAACCCTCCTGATCACTGCGTATTGATAGTAAGTGAGGAAGTTGTTGAACATGAATTATGATCTTTAAAACTTTCACTTGTATTGAAGTCATTTTTGACCAGGAGTAACTTTGACTCAAGTAATGAAGTTGTGTACTTTGTCCACCACTCCGTACAAAACAATACCATACGATATAATACACTGTCATACACTTTCTGTGACTAAAGGGAAATGTATGTTGTACTTCAGTGTTGCACACAGACGGCTGCCTGCACGGTACAATCAATAAATAACAACATTAGAAAACTTTGGACAAATTCACTTTTGGTCCGTCAGTAAATTTCTTTGTGTTTTGATTTGGGGTTTCAAAAAATCTATTATTGTTGATGTTGTTGGTTGTTGTATAAATGTGTGCTGGGGGGGAGTTTAGTGCATGTGCCCCATGTGCAGAGACTGTAGTCCTCCAAGCAGGCGGCCCGGGTTCAAATCTGACCTGTGGCTCCTTTCCTGCATGTCATTCCTCACTCTCTCTCTTTCCGTGATTTCTGACTCTATCCACGGTCCTGTCTCTGAATAAAGACATGAAAGAGCCCAAAAATAAACCTTGCTATTAATGTTGATGCTATACTGTTTCTCAGCATTGATACCTCAAAGTTGAAATGTAAAAACATCTTTACATAAAAAGTAGAATAAAAAAATTGTTGATGTTGCCGACTTGTATGTTACCTGACACACCTGTGTTTGTCCTGATGAAATCACTGCTCGTGAGTCTTTGGATAATTATTATAATAGTTGTGTGTTGCACAGCAAAGCTTTAAAATGAAGTCATATTCTTAGTCAGGATGTTTAGCTCCTGTTACACTGAATTACTGTTTCTCCTGACCTGAGACACAAAAACCATCGTCTGACACCGTCGAGCACGGTCAACTATAAACTAGAGGAGGAAGTAAAAGGTTGCTTAAAATATCTGTGGTGTCAGTATTGTGAAATAACAGACGTCTGAGTGTCAGTGTATTAGATCAACCGTTACTCTCAGTTTGTTCTGGTAACATTGTTCTAGTGTTGTAGTCAAGACCACAGTAACTGAGACCAAGACGTACCCAAAACCAGAGTGCTCCGAGACCGAGACAAGACCAAGACATTTAGGGATCGAGATGGAGATAAGACCAAGGCAGGGCGAGACCGAGGCAAGACCAAGACCATCAATATCACTGAAAAATCATCTTGTGTGTAGCAGGCACGTCACTCACTCAGACCGTAACACCGGGAAGGTTGCAGCCGTGACCAGAGGATGAAAATGAATTAAAGTTATTCCTTCTTTTAGTAAGGGGTGTTTTTTCCTTCTAATCACAGTAATGACGTGGAAAAATAGCCTTTCAGTGGTGGTCTTGATTTAAAATCCGGAGTCCGCCCAGTCTGAGACCGAGACGAAACCGAGTAAAAAATGCTTTAGACTCGGAGACGAGACTGAGACCTTCAAAAAGTGGTCTCGAGTCCGGTCTTTTAGTACTACAACACTTCATTTAAAATCTAATACTCAAATACAATATGCTGCACAACACTGAGGAGGAAAAGCAATGTTTGTCCCAAAACAAACTTGTTCCCCTCGATTACAGCTCTGTGTATATAAGCGACACAACTTTTCTTTAGATTGAAACAATTCTGACATCATGTTTGTCTACTTTATTCTCTCACATAATCCAGTCTGTTGTCTCCAGCACAAAAATACAGCTCAACACTTTGTTACCCTTGTAAGGTAAAATATCTTTAAAATGGACAGAAGGGACTTTCACTCCATGTTAGCATGACTTACAGGGAGTCATCAGGCCCGAAGATTCACCATCTAACTGTTTTTTACTGGATTCAGGTAGCCTGTGCACTCTATCATACACATCAGAGTCACACACATATGCCAGTTTCTTTTTAAAGTGGATATAAAAGCATTAAAAACATTTTAGTATTCCCTTGCTGCAATGACTGGATTGTAATTTCCATTCTTGTCTTTCCAGATTAATGCTGCTCTCATAGAGTGGGACCACCCGCTGCGTACTCGTTGAGGTCTCTCTCCACACAGGTGAGTGTCTCTGTGAGAACACTTCCTCTCTTTTGAGTCGCCTGTTGCCACCGGCGACAGTCTTTACTGTAACTGAGAGAAGGATCATTTTACAAACATTGTTTCAGCAGTCTTTCATTATTTATCAGACCCAGCCCTCACAAGTCTTTCATGAACTGTCAGCGCGGTGCTGCCCTCTGCTGGTAGAAACAGTGATCCTAATGTTAAAGCAAGTGGAGCTTTTGCATTTAGACATTAAGAGATGCAATACATTAGCTGCTATAAATCATATAACAATGCTGCAGAAGTGTCCTTTCTTATTCTATAACCTTTGTACTATACGTGTTATGAGGATAATAATGATATATAATCAGAATCAGAAATACTTCATTCATCTCAGGGGGAAATTCGGTTCTCTTAAACACAATATATCAGTAGGAAATATAGAAATATATATAGAATATTAACATAAAATAAAAATAATAGAATAAGTACCAAATGCAGAGTATCCTGAAAATTGATGCACAAGCACAGAGAATGAAATATAAACAATATTTACAAAAATAAATATACAACATGTGCTGTGTTAAACAGGGATATTGCACATATATATATATATATATATATATATATATACTGTATATATACATACATATCATTTTATATATGAAAAGAGGAACATTGCACAATGTTAATTAGTATGAAATCGTTCAGGAGGATCCAGTTGTTCAAAGGTAATCTGTTTGGATTGAGGCTATCCAATGGGATGAAATCTTGAAGATGGGTTGTTGAAAAGAAAAAAAAAGTGCTTTTTTTAAAATCTGGATGAAACCTCCAGTTTGTGTTCAACTCTTTTGAGTAGGATTAAGGATCATTTTGATCATTTTGATACAAAAAAATCCAGTTATTCTGATCCAAGCTCAGGGTTGATTCAGACTGGCAGGAACAAAATGTAATCAAACTTTAGAGAAGGTCAAACCAAACAATGTTACAATCATGTCGATCAATAGAGTTCATTTTAAATCGCTTACCGCTCCTGTGAGTGTGACATAGGTAGACTTTAGGAGTTTAAACATAATAAAGATTGTTTCCCCTTTAAATATTTCACCATTAGCTGTTCACGTCATTCATAAATATTTTCATTCATGAATTTTGGCGCCTCTCGTGAAAGAAGTGTGTCGTACCATTTGGAGCACGTGTTATAATTGGTAATCTTCAGAAGTCTGTGTCTGGTTCAGGTTGATCCATCTAATCCATTTTTAATCTAGAATGTAAGATGGAGCAGCTGATTTTAAACCCTTTGAACAACCGAGGCCAAATGATCCATTAAAGAATCTCACGCTCTCGTGTTGTGTGCGAATGCTTGTCCTCCACATGATGGCAGTGTTGTGCAGCCTATGATCTCTAATCACCAGGTTTAAGATCATTCATTGGTTCACTGATGGAGTGCAGTTCCTACTCTGGTTTAAACACAAACATTGATGAATGATCCACAAACCTCTCTTTGACCACATGTGATCACATCAGAACTGGAATCAAGAGAATCATCTATCCGTTGAGCCAAATGTTCCTTAACGCAGCATCTGTACTTCTCTTTGCAGTGATGTCTGGGTTTAATTAGGATAGAACTGTGTCTGCATTGTAGCCATGCTGTACATGTGTTAATTAACAACACATACAGCTCTCTACGCATCTGATATCCTGCACATGTAGGAGTGGGGCATGTGGGGGAAGCTGGGTGGGGTCGCAGATTTAGACACATTAGAGGCATAAAGATGAATCAAACGGTTAATCGATCTGAATGAAGGAATTGTTTTGATGTGTAGCATCAAAGACCGCTTTAGGAGAGAACAGGGTAGGATTACTTGAACAACAAGGTAAGATTGATGTTCAATGTGAGAGGGAGCAAGTAGGTGCAAAAAAGTGTGCAAGTGTGTTGCTAATTGGCTGCAGGACATCGCCTTTCTGCACAGCAGCAGCCAAACAGACAAAAACCCGCTCTTTGATATAATGGACACTGATACCAGCCATTTTGCAGCTTGCAGGTTTATACATCTAAAATGATAAAATTAAAAGAGCATTATAAGAACAGTTAAGAGAAAGTTTGTGCTCAGTGTAACTTGAGCTTTCGAGTGACGGGGTGTGTGTTTATACGTGCAGGAGGAGGTTTACACATTTATTGCATTGTTGTTGCACCCAAGGGAGATCCTCGGCCTCTGCCGGCAAGTCCTCCATCCTGTTTCATAAGCATCTGCTCATATATGGGCATCTTCTATCTTTCTTTCTCCTACGTTGCAATACGTCCGCTTCCTAAACACCCCCCCCCCCCCCCCCCCCCCTCCTCATTTCCTCTGAATCTTGCCGCTCCCACTCCCTCCTAATTCACACTCCTACTCATGTCGGTTAGCGCTGGGCAGAGGCGGGAGTGCCTCTTCCCTCTGCAGGAAGTAGTGTGGTTAATTCTCATTTGATCACCAGTACTGATGCTTGCATCCATGACCAGCAGACCAGAGCGCTGATTTTGCAAATGCATGTTCCTTTAGTATCCATACGTTACAGATGATCATCATGTGTCTGCATGAAACATGTTTCTGTTTGTTTCCAGCATGCACTCACCTCAGTCTTTGATTTTTTTCATTCAAGAGGAAGACAGAGCCCTGTTCGTTGTTGAAGAGACAGAACTGAATATATTTTGCTCCCATGTTTGATTGTCTTTTCAGCTTTCTTCTGTTCTCAGGAACTACGATGTAGTCTTTGATGCCTGTATAAGTAAACCTAACACTTCTGGAGATTTATGTGTGCTTTGTGTATGTGCACCTCTAATTCTGGGAATTCGGTGTGCACTAGGTGGCCTCAAAGTGCCCTGGATGCATGCAGATTCCCTCTCGTGATTAGCTATCTCCACAGCTGTAATGTAGACACATGTTGCCTTTGAAGTAGGACACAGTTTCACTACGCTGCAGCTGGGGCTCCTTTAACCACTCACTTCTTCTTTCTGTTCGCCTGAAACAACATTTACAATATAAACAGCATGCTTTAAAGTTAATGCTAAAGATGGAATCATACAAATGTGGTTTATTAGCACAGGAACATTTCCTGTGAAAGGCTTTGTGGGAACAAAACTGAAAGTCCACCTCAGTCAGCACTGTGCCTCCATAAAACCGTTAGCGTGGATGAATTATTGCTGGACTTTTCTCATGTGTATCTACCATATCCCCCTCATTGTTCCCGCCTTGTGACATATTATCAGCCCACTCACACAACTAGGTCACTGCAGATCCAATTTCCATGTCTGAGATTTTCACACAACAGCCTGCCAGGTGCTGACTTCACCTCTGTCTGTGGAGAGTACCATGCATGTATTGTTTTTAAGCCATGCTCTTGTCTTGTCGCTCAGGATGGTTACATTTGTTGATACTTTTGAGGTACCCAGAGAGATGATTCCCAATGCAATTATTTTCAGTGCTTTCACACAAAACTCCTAAAATGTCCTGATATTTTTCAGGGTGAGCTGCATTTGAGAACGCAAACAGGCACATATTTCACCCTGACTTTACCTGGAGTCTCTCTTGCATGCCCCCTGGGCAATTTTCTGCATATTCAGGGTGAGCTGATGTGAGAACGCAGCACGAAATGTTCAGTAAAAGTCAATGCAGGTGAGCGGGCGGGGGTTGACATAAATATCCTGCTGCCTACGCACGACCGGTGTGATCTTTGTGAAAGTAATGAAACTGCTTCATTATGTTTTCTGTTCACCTTTATCTTTGTCCCTTCTCATTTGTTGATTCAGTGAATATATCTACTACACATAGAATTTGTAGAAAAGCAAAAACTGTCATCATAGTGTCTGCCTCTGTTGCATCTTCCAGCTTTTCTACGTGGTCCTTTTCACGTCATGTCCTGCCCCCTTGGACCCCTCCCAGGGATAATCTCTTACTCTGAGGTGCATGTGAACCACTAATTTAGGACGATTTCATATTAATATATTATTGTGATAAAATCTGAAAATCTGAAACTGGGCCAAACCTGCACAAAGCAGGACGTCTGGTCGGAGCCATTAGCACTTCTGCAGACTTAAACACTTGTCCCAGTTTATTTTTAAGTCCTACATGTTGAGGTCTTTGTAAGGAAAGTGCTTCTGCCTAGCAACAATTTGACTGCTGTTAAACACCCTGTAATCATGTCTGCAGACTCCTGACAATAAGCAGTGTGCACAGCCAGCTTTATCAGTCTACGTGTGGCCATGTTCACTTTGGGACTCTTGCGCCTTGTATCTCTGTGCCACGTAATGTTCAGACAAGAATTCCTCCCAGATCTGTCCTGCGGGAGCCGTCCAGGGAATGTCGGCTTCCAGTTAACAAACATAACGGTCTGGCAGTTAAGAAAGGAAGACCCAGCAGCAGCCGGGATGTCACCCTGCCCAGGAAATCTGCCCAGCCACTGGTTACATGCCTGGGATTCTTTTCAACAAGCTGCTCTTTCCTCCTTTGATTTTTTTCTCTTAAACATTTTCCTCCACCAGACAGTGGCAAAGGAAATATTTTCCAGTCTTGAAATAAGTTTCATTTAATTGCTTTGCCTTCAAGTTTACACTTGGCGGTCTGTCCTGCTGTAAGAATGTGCCTTTGATTGATGTTCATTAGGGGGGAAACAGGGCGGTTTGCTGCTCGGCATTGCAGTCGCGTTCCAACGGAGTTACGCTGTTCTGACAACAAACCGCTGCAACCGGCACGCACATACTTTCCCTGTGAGATCCTGGCCGGTACGTTCAATAAGTACAGCATTATAATACTCCAATAAGCGGGAATGAAAAAGGTTCAGTCATCATCTGAGCTCTGTGAGCCAGACTAGATTGAAATATCACATAATGTAGGTCATTGTTAAATGAGGTAATGTAGGGCTCTGGTTTGGGAAAATGGGTTTCTCATTTTGGATAATAAGCAGGCTGTCTTTGCTTCAAACTACTCCCTTCTCAGGATCAGACTTGTCTGGTCTCTGTGACCTCGTGATGGTAGAAATATTCTCACCAATGTAAGTGATTTACTACAACGTGATCATTTGTGCTCAAACATTTTATGTTACCCTTTTATTGACTGTCTTCTTTTTCATGATAAATAAAACTGCTGAGTTTAATCTGACGTAGCAGGTCAGAACACGTGGCACTTGAGAAACACAGACAGACATTTGGCATCTGTGAATTCCTGCAGGAAATGCCACGGCCAGATTACTACAGATTGTAAGCATATGAATGCAGTCATTTGCATTTTAAATAGACACTCCTGCAGCATTCCTTCCTCACATGTATTTTTGTTTCTCTTTCTCACGTCAGCTACTGTCAGTAACACGTGTTTGCACTCCTCTGCCACTGAGCATTCTGCATGCATGAGCTGTAAACATGTGCTTATGGGCACAAGAGACTGCACCCGAGAAGACACACACTCATCTTGTGTACCTTAAGGTCACTCCCTGTCTAGACTTAACATACACACACTAGTCCCTCAAGAAAGTTAGATTCTCCATGTGCTTCTTTCTCTTCTCATGGAGCATGATGCATTGTGTCCAAATCATAGGCTGTGCATGGAAAAAAGCCTTCAGTATGACAATGTATGGAGTCTGACAGTCTCTCTTTGCATCGTCAATAGAGGAAAGGTCTTTTCCTTCACACCTTGAGAAACTCCCTTAAGTTGACACACAACAGAAGTTTTACGCTGCAGTTGTTTTAAGTGATTGATTTAGCAAGTATGCAACATATCAATGTTTCAGGTTGGATGAGGGATGGTCATTTCTAAACTATGTGGTGATTTTCTACAAGAAACTAAGTTTATAGTCATGTTAGCAACCAGTTCCAGGGGCAGCGCTTAATCGTAAGTTTTTTCCAATTAGAGTACTGCCTTGTACTGTGGTGTGATTTGCTGTCACAACTTTTAGCTTGGAAAGCTAACAGTACACTTTTAATGTCCTGTAAGAAAACCGACTATCAGTGTAGACTTTATATTTTACCCCTAAAAACAACCTTTTCCTTACCTGTCCCTGTTAGCTAGTGATGCTGATTTAACCTTTCCAGATAGACTACATGGTTCAGATAATATAGTTTGAGACACCAGCCGACTCAGTAAACTTTGAGATAACATCGGGGTTTGGGTTGAAATAAAGAGCACACATTGACTTTTTTCCAGATAGTGAACATTGTTCTCCTTTGCTTCTTGGTGAACTAGCCTTCTTGCAGAAAGCCAATAAGCAACCTTTGATTATAAAAAAAAAGATATTTGTCTGTGTGCACTGCCTGTGTCTGATCGGACTTAAAGCACTTCATTTACTGATGTTGTTTCCTCCTCTCCGGATCCTTGTGTCGTACTTACTCTCTGATGTACGTCCCTTTGGATAAAAGCGTCAGCTAAATGAAATGTAGAATTGACGTAATTAAGAGCAAAGACATTTGCAGAAGGGAGCTGGATGGTAAAACCTCGTATTTATACCTCATCTACTCTGTTAATACACTTCAGAACGCTGCAATGAGATGCTCTGTTAAAAGCTGTCGATTGTGATGTGACATGTGCTCTTTATGTGCATCAAATAACTAATAAAAAACAAACTACTCAGACAAATGAACACTTGAGAATAAATGGGCATAATAATAACTTTCACCACAGAATCCGGTTGTTACAAGAATGTTTTTGACATATATTTATATAGTTATCTGTTTACATTGAGGAGGTGGGGCTTATGCTCTATACTGAAGCCAGTCAGCAGGGGGAGCGCTCAAAACTTTGGCTTCACTTCCAGTCATGTTTCTCAGTCCATCTTAATACACAGTCTATGGTACCAGCCAATCACAGCACAGTAGTTCCAGCGAATCATTAGGCAGAAATAAATGATGTATCTGCTGGTTATTACTTGTTCTTGTGATTTTCCAACTCTAGATGTTTGCGTGTTTTAGTTTGATTCATTCAATTTGAATTTATGGAGGTAAACTTGTATTGAAAGTTTGACTTGAATGATTTCATGTTTAACACATCTGCAGTGTTTCAGTTTACATATTGTTCAATAAAGGTGATCAAATAGAAATATTAAGGGGCGCTGGTGGCACAGTGGTTAGTGTGCGCCCCCCATGTACGGAGGCTATAGTCCTCCAAGCCGGCAGCTCAGGTTCAAATCCGACCTGTGGCTTCTTTCCCGCATGTCATTCGCCTTCCCTCTCACTCCCTGATTTCAGACTCTATCCACTGTCCTACCTCTCCAATAAAGGCACAAAAAGCCCACAAATAAACCTTAAAAAATAAAATAAAAATGGTAGGATTGTATTTGGAAAAAATATTGTTACTTGCACACATAAATGTTTAAACTAAATACATGCTAACATGCTTACAATAACAAAGCTATAATGCTTATATTTAGCAAAGTGTTTACTATTCCTCTTTTATTAGTTTAGCATGTTAGCATGCTAACATCTATAATTAAAAGCACTTAACTGAAATTGCATGCAAGACATATGGGATGTTACCAGCATGGCTGCAATGCATTGTGATTTTGTTAATGTAAACGCTTAGTCTGCAAAGTAACTACTTATATGAACTTAATGGGTAGAATATTTCCGTTTGAAATCTTGTAAAAGAGCTACAGAATGGATCAAGAAGTTCACTAGTGAAACTCATGCAGGTATCATCTTGTAACAAGAGATTTATGTCAGCAGGAGAACACTTGAGGCTTTCCCATGTGCTCATCGTGAAAATGTGCACTTTGTATGCAGTGACCCTTGTGCACACTGGGTGAGGTGGATGTTTGGGATTCTTTCTCAGTTAATAATACCTGTTTCATTGCTCTTTCAACTCACTGTGTATGCAAGTAACGTGCAGGACAAAGTGCAGATTACTAATGCATCAGGACTGCAGGCTCTCATTCAGGTGGCTTCCAGACAGGGAGATGTCATGAGACAATATCTGCAGCCACTTGTGGAGCCTCCCTATAAGGACATGGTGTCCACCTCAGCGTCTCTTGCGTCCTCGTCCCTCTCCTCTGCCTCCCCCTCGTCTGCTCATTATGTGCAGTTTAGTGCTCACTCAGCTCCGGGGTGCTCCAAAGTTCACAGGAAGGAGAGGAGAAAGGGGGGGTGGGAGTGTCATTCCTGTTACTGAGGTCAGAAGGCTGTGTTGTTTTTCCCAGCCCTCCCCTTATTCTGTGCCTCTCTCTGCCTTTTGTTCGTCATGATAAGCAGTCAGGTGGCAGCAGTGAAGAAGCCTCCCTATCACCTACCACCACCACCTTCGGCGCTGGCCATGTGCTGATTAGATCAACCTCTTCAACCCCACAAAACACAAGATTGCTTTCGTTTTTCTCTCTATTCAGCCTATTACTATTGTGTTTGCATGGTTCATTATCATGCAGCTTTTTGCAACTGCAGATAGTTCTTGATCCAGTAACTTTTATGTGTTCTTTTAATCTTTGTGTGTGTGAGTTGTGTATGCATCCCTCTGATCTACATTTGAACAGCTCTGTTGCTGTAGAGGGGAAAATGCTGCATTTAGACAAAGATCCTGCAAGTTTTTTTAAGCTTTGGTTTCCATAGCGTTCAATCTGAGTTAAAGGATCACATTAAAAATGTGATATTTGGTCAGACATTAGAGAAGAGCTAGCATAGGTGGAGGGTTCCTGTCACTTGTTTACGTCGATCACATCTTTCCTGATTAATTAATTGTAAGTTGTTCTATTCTGGCTCAGATAAATGCATTGTATATTGCACAACAGAGTGATACACATTTTACGAGACAACATTTTAATTTAAGTTTTCTGCCACATATGAAAACAAAGACACAGTGTGAATTCTTCTATTGTTTTCAACTTTAAACCTTACCTTTATCTATCAGAGGTCGGTATATATGGGGGGGGGGGGGGGGGGGTTGCCGATGTTCTCTGTGTCTGACACATTACTGTTGTCCTTCAGGCCATGAACACTGTCACTTGATTAAGCTGGGGTTTTTATTATCTTTAGCATTGTATGTAAACTAGCTACAAAAGCTAATCCAAGATGGTGGACTAAACACAGCTGGACCCTATAACGACAGATTTCTGTCTTCATATCAATGCTATGTGTTTTTGGACATAATAACATCAACCCAAGAGCGATGATGAACATACTGGCAAAGAGAAAAGAGCATGACTCAGCTTCATTACGTGCATGAAGACTTGCTTGTGGTGAATTTTTCTGACTTTTTCCTGCTGTGGCTCAGTTGGTAGAGTCGATAGTCTCTCAACTGGAAGGTCGAGGGTTCGATCCCCAGCTCCTGCAGCCACATGTCCGATGTGCCACTTAACCCCAAGTTCCTCCCGCTGCTTCGTCTTTGGCGTATGAGTGTGTATGAATGAGATTAGTTACTTCTGGTGATGCCAAGAGTAAAATACAGATCAACCAGTCGCACACACACACACACACACACACACACACACACACACACACACACACACACACACACACACACACACATTTCATAGGAGAGAAGAGAGACATCGAACAATATACAGATATTAAAACATTATGTGCAAATTTCTCTGAGATGTAAAAGGTTGTCAAGATGACAAATTCATGCTGACAAGACATTTTTTTGACTTTGCGGGTGAAAGTGCAGAAGTTTGTGCAAAGTTTCAGACTAGTTGGAAGATTATTTCCTTTCTTTAATGGCTTTAAAAGAAAATACAGATTGTGCCAGCCATGTTTAAAAAACAAACTGAAAGACTAGACTCACATCTGCCAATGGTTCTTTGTCAGGTTATTACAAGAATTGAGCAAAAAAAATGTGCATAAATCCAACTTAGAAACACATTTAATAGACTTAGAAGTTTCTGAGTAAAGGGGATAAAACGGGATCATGGACTTATATCGCCAGTATTTGTATAATTGTCGGTACAGACCTGCATGAAAAGTAGTCTATTGTTCTTCAGATTTTCAGTGTTGTGAATGTGCTGCAGGATTAATTATTCTACATGAAAGCATTAGAATTTATAAGTTTTTCACCCAGCAGTCACTCCATGATGAATAAATATCCCCCTGAGAAAGAGTCAATCAAAGAAAGGAGACAAGGAAACGTATGCATGCATGGTTGTGTGTTAGTATTTATTTTATTTTTTTATTTTATAAGTTTATTTGAATCAGGGACATTGTACAAAAAAAACATTAGTCCCAGAAGAGAAGAGATGCTTCGTACCAGTATAAGGCATGTGAATGTGTGGAAGTGGGGAAAAGGTGAGAGGGCTAGGTGTTAGTAACCTTGGAGGAACGGTTTGGTAACGTCAGCTTTATGGGTAACGCTGAAACTGGGGAAGAAAAGTTGCTTGTGTTTAGCCTTATGCAACGGACCGTGTCAAACAGCCTGTTGGCCCCTTGGACTGACGTGTCATTCAGTTCTCCACGCCCTGTTTGCATCCTATATTACTGGTCATTAAGCCAAATGTGAAGCACACAGAACGTGATCAGTGTGCGTCGCACTTGAAGTTGGAATGAGAGGAATTTCCTGCAGCCTGCTTTCCATTCCCGTATAGTTAGAATGTACAAAGAGCTGATTTTCATGCACAGTGTGCACCTTGTTGAGTAAAATGCACCAATTTCTGTTCTTTTCCTAAATGAATGACAGGGTGGTGCATTTAGCTGGAGTGTAAATGCTGGACTATTGTAACAATGAGAGCTGTGAGTTGGTTGTTTGGTGCCTTGTGAGAGTGGCAGGCTAAAGGTGGTGTGAGAATGAGGGGCTGTGGGTTTACTGAATTCCTATCCGGTGAGTTGAGCGTTGGGTTCTGTCTAGACAAAGCTCAGTTGTCGGGGAGACTCAGGCAGATCCAGGACTGCCTCGGGCTCCAGGAAGTATTGGTGGGAGAGAGTGGGCTTTTTTTCCCCTCCTGCTCACTTTTCCCTCCTTGGGGGATTTCAGCGAAAGAAGTCGACTGCTGAGAGTGAGTTTTTTTTGTTGGTGCTGGGAGTTTTTCTCCCATGATAGGGTGGAGACAGCCTGGTGCATTTGTGCAGAGATATCGAAGACATAAAATCTCAATGCTTTCATGTCTCCCACTCAGCAGGAAATAGCAACCAGGCCCACCTTGCACACAAAGCCATTCACAGGCACATATGCACACAATGCAACACACACAATCAGTCTGGTTTAACACAATTTGTTATACAAAAAAATTGGGGACTTTTTACAAGACATTATACCACAAAAGCAGTTCTCTAGCTCTCTGTTTGGTGGAGCTACTCTGTAAGGCTCTATTGTCTTTGAGTGACTGTGTACAGCAAGATAAGGCAAAGACAGGCGGCGTGACGGCTCCCACAGCGTCGGATCAGGGAGCAGACAGGGCTGACTAAGGCTCATTAACTGTTACACTCAGCTGTGCCCTGAGGGTTGCTTCTTGGAGCCATGTGCGACGTTCCACTGGAGCCCAGACAGTTGCATGTCTTAAGAGGATTTGTAGCGATGACAGCAGAGTTATACCGTGTTTCCAATATGTAAGTGATGATATTACAGTCTGAAAAGACAGAAATAACACCACAGACCCCAAAGTTCACAAGTCCTGCATAATAGGGTTTGGAATTAAAAGAACATCAAGTAATGGCGGAGGGATTGTCATTATTTTGTGCAGGTATTTTGTCATAAACCAGGTGAACAAGAAACAGGACACAAATATGGTCATATCTGGCTTAATTCTAATTAAAGGAAGAATGTGCGACATTTGACACATAAATACAGCAGAAATCAAGTATATCCTCTGTAATTGTCTCTCTGAGTCATAAATGTCAATGAGTGAGAAACGCAAATCCAGCTGGCTGCGTTGTTGTCGGAGCCATGTTTACATCAAGTTTACATGGGCAGGATGGCCGGCTCCTCTTCTTGGGTATGAAAGCCCTTTGGTCAAGGACTAGAGAAGAAATGGATAGCCTTCTCACTGCTTATTTGGATGTCACGTAAGCGTTTTTACATCATGGTCGTTCCGTGTCAAGTTACATGCTATGTGAAGCTACAAGGTAACTAATGTGTGCTAACATTAGCCTGCAGGCACAAAACTGTGCCTGCAAGCAATTGCAGCTCGAGCCAAGGACAATTTTGTCTGACGCCTGCGCTAAACTCCTCAAGGTGCTCAAGGGCGACATCTACTTCATCAAAAAGTCGCACATTATTCCTTTAACACATTCTACATTTGAATGTAGAATCTGAGTCTTGGGGCCTGTGTTTTAGTATTGGAAGTGTTCTGGTTTCTGGTTGTATTACATTTGTAGTCCAAGTAGTATTGACCAATCACCTACTGTACCAGCAGGCTTTGTTGTATACTGGAAAAACAGTTTGTATGCAGGGCTAAAGCAGTTGAACACAAACTGCTGTAATGACGCCTCGGCTACCATCTGCAGTAATCTGCCGATGATTAATTCATCTCTATAAACAGATATCTGCATGTAAGTGCAGCTAACAGTCTGTTCTACATCAAATATTTCAACATGAGCAAAAAGTCTGCTTGATACTTTGTCTCAAAAGCCAATCAGCGTTTAGATTTCCTGACTTCCTGGAAGTTTCCTCACTGCTGAATTATCTACATGAACTGTATTTTCAACGTTCAGTTCAGAAGTTGATTTCTTCTCCTCTTGAAGACAGACCCAACAAAGCTTTCATTTTTACTTTTTACTTGAAAATCTGCATCATGGTGTTATTTTCAGCCTCAGCTTCAAGTTACTTTATTTGTACTTGAAGTAAATTTGGTTGCAGGGAGCGTAGCATATACTTAATAAAACACAGACAATACATACAACATACAGAGTGCAAATGCATGGTACACGGGTAAAAGTGCAGAAGTGCATAAAGTGCGCAGATTCCAATCAAACAATTGATTCCTGGCAAACTTCAGACCTGTTGATTGCAAGTAAATACCAGCTTCATACCTCTGAAATAAGCCAGAGGGGAAGCCTCTGTGTAACGTACTATTTACTGTGAAACTGCAACTCGCCTGAAACAGATGAAGTGGTGTAACTCAAATTATTTTTTGTACTTTGCAGACATGTCTGGAGGGGCAAACTTTGCTTCACTTTTGAACGAAACACCTCCAAATGGTGTAACATTTGACCACCTGACCATCAGAACAACAAAGCTGTAATGTCTAAGAGAAATGGTGAAAACATAACAGCATCACATGTGTTTTAAATTCAAATAAAGATATAGAAAAATGATCACAAAGAGAAAAGGTTCCAGCAAGACAGCTGCCCCCAAAGCTCTTTTTATTACACTTGTTCAAAGAGGGTGTGCAGCATGCAACAGGTTTGCATGATAACTCCCACCCACACTCATCTGTATGACAGCATTTCTTTATTAATAGAAGCAGCTGCTGGCACAATACATCTGGCCTTCCAGATTTAGCTCCAGACATTGTGGAGCATTTCCTTTGTGTCAGCTTTTCATTTTTCCTCTCCGCCTGTCAAATCAAAGCAATATCTCCCAAAGCCAAATCTAGTATTTTTTTTTTTTGGAAAACAATCAAAGTGGAGCAGGGAGGAAACTCCGAGCACATGCATGATGATGTGTAGTAGAAGAGAGCAACACCTGGTTCAGGGGCTTTTTATCTGCTTTTCTTCTATTCTCTTCCAAGCACATGAAAGAAAAAGTCACCAGCACTTCAAAGAGAGCTCTAATCCATGGATGTTATTCACTTCACGACTCTGCAGTGTGTGTATGAAGCGCCGTAGATGAACTTATTTCTCAGGGAATCAGAGGCATGTTAGTCAAAGCTTTGAACTTTACAAACGGCCTGTGACTGTCTGCAGGTTGTGAGACTGGACGTACACTCACACACACACACACACACACACACACACACACACACACACACACACACACACACACACTCTCAGAGGAACCTGTTTTTCTGCACATGGGGCCCAGGTGGGAGGAAAGACAGGATGACAGAAACCGGAGTGAGAATCTGTTGTCCCTCAGCTGACCTCACCCTAGGCAAAGGTGTTGCATGCCGCTGCAGCTCTTAGGTAAAAGGTGTACAGTGGAGTAAGAGAAACTCTCAGTGACTCAGTGACTTGGAACCCGCCTCGTGTTCTGTTGGAGTCTGCAGTGCAAACACTAACGCCTTCTGTGTTTCTTTTTATGTCGGCTCACTTCACACAGTTAGATCTTCAAACGTCTTTTGGCTGAACTGATGATGACTTCGTTAAATCTGTCACCATCAAAGCTTGAAATCAATGATGTTCCTGCTCAGATTTGAACCTTATAGCATTACTCATGCGGTTTGTCTCCACCATAAGCAACACTGTGTGTTGTTTTTTCTCTTTGGGAGGCTCTGTCTCTTTCCTCTGCACGCCTGACTGGACAGTCTGGCTCCCAGATAGCATCAGGCTGTCTGAGATTAGCGCTCATGAGGGCGCAGTTAAACTTGTAAAAGCTCTGGACTCCTGTCCTGGTGCCTCTGTCCCACACAATGCCACACATCAATTGTTAGTGTGGCACAATACTGATAGCCTGACTGCATTGTCACCGTGCCTCTCAAATGTGCCCTAAGCCTCAGAGCTTATTGCGGAGGCAGCAACAGATTCTGCTGCAGGAGCGGACTGTTGGAGCCTTTCGGTGTCGTTGCCATGCAGTTTAGCGGTGTACGAGACAGATAATGGAGCTGCTCAGTGTCCAAGGGCCCAACATTTTTGGAACTGAACAGCTGATAAGTAATCATTTCGTCTGCAGAGCGTTGTGTTTATCAGACACTGACTAACACCTCCGTAATCTGAGCAGAATGTACCTCGGTTTGTTTCTATTGTTCTTTATGACACTATGTAGATCTGTTAAAACTAGGAGCCAGTGAGAGAAGAGATAAGAAGAATATGATTCGTGATAATGAAACTCAGTGTGTTGGTTTTATTGGTTCACACTTATTCAAGTCTGTCCTATAAAACATCACTCTTTGTTCACTTATCATTCCTGTTTGCCTTGTAACCTTCACTTAAAGTTTATATGAGACCTCTGAAGAGTGAGGCGATCCTCATGCTTCGGCTGAAGTTTACAATGTAATTATGCACATTCCTTTAGTACAAATGTGATCATGCGAGTATTGTTTTCAGTCAGACTGGTAAAGGCTGAACCTTTAAGCTAACCAGACTGTAAAATATCAGAAAATAACTCATAAACAAAGGAATCTTTGTCCCCCCCCCCCAAAGAAACAGTACAAAGCTCAAATAATGTTTAATTTGGTTAATGATGAATGGACTGGGAAATGCGTTTTTTACATAACATGTCAAATTCATCCATTCAAACCACAAGCAATTTATAGTGTTTCTCTGAGCCACAGCCGCCCCAATTTGAAATAAATGAATAAATTAAATGAAGAACAGCTGTAAATTCTCCCACAAGCATAGAACATTTGTAGAGCCTGATGGATGAATCGTCCAGCCGATAATATCGGCCAATATTAGACTATCAAGTGAGTATCGTATCGGCTACTTTTTTCGCAGATATGCACCAATATTACTAGATTTATTCACCAGTCAAATATCATTTAATTTGAGTTTCATTGTATTACACCAGCAGACAAGAGTGTGCTATATGGATTACAACAAGCATCATCACCCTCCAAAGTGTCAATTGGTGATTCACGTACATGCGCGGTGGTATGGTATGGTTTGGTATGGAATGGTATGGTTTGGTGTCAAGGGTGGAAACAGGAGGTGGACCCAAGTGCAGAACAAAAAGATTTATTTAAACTAAAAGGCAAAAAGGCAAAACTTACTAAATCAAAATGTCAAAAAACAGGTAGCCACAAGGAAACACGAACGAACATCCAACACCGACACTTGACAAAACAATGAACTGACACAGAGGGGAAGAAACACAGAGACTAAATAGACACAGGGGTAATCAACACAGGTGAGACTAAAGACACAGGTGAAACTAACAAGACACAGGTGATGACAATCAGGGCAATCAGAACAGGGGAAACACAGAGACAGGAATTAAGACAACACTGAAGACAACTACAAAGTAAATCATAGAACACTGAAAGCACACAGAACGTAACAAGACACACAGAAGTCAAGAATGTAACAAAACACAGAGAGGCACAAGAAGAAGAAATTACAAAATAAAACAGGAAACACTTAAGACTAAACAAGGGAAACAAGCAACACTAGGGGAAAGTTAGAACTGAAACAAGATAAGAAATCAAAACTCTGAAATAGAAAAACTAAAACAAAACCAAATCATGACAGTTTGGTATGGTATGGTTTGGTATGGTATGGTATGGAATGGTTTGGTATGGTATGGTTTGGTATGGTATGGAATGGAATGATTTGGTATGGTATGGTTTGGTATGGTATGGAATGGAATGATTTGGTATGGTATGGTTTGGTATGGTATGGAATGGAATGATTTGGTATGGTATGGTTTGGTATGGTATGGAATGGTTTGGTATGGTATGGTTTGGTATGGTATGGAATGGAATGATTTGGTATGGTATGGAATGGTTTGGTATGGTATGGTTTGGTATGGTTTGGTATGGAATGGTATTGTATGGTATGGTTTGGTATGGAATTGTATGGTATGGTATGGTATGGTATGGTTTGGTTTGGTATGGAATGGTATGGTATGGTATGGTATGGTATGGTTTGGTATGATTTGGTATCTATATACCGTGTCATGATGTATCGTGTCATAACATATCGTGAGGTAACCTGCGACTCCCACCTCTACAAAACACTGTGATACACAACATTTTAATATTACATTGTTTTTTGAACTCTCACCTGAATATGCCGTAAAGAGCGACATTCCAGTTTGCTCTGTCACGATGAACAAATAGTCAAGAAGGGCTTTGATGTGGTGTAACTGTGTAAGTAGGCAAGTTATGAGTGTATTTGTTCAGGCATCAGATCTTAGCACTGTGCATGGTAACACCACATACCACAAGGCAAAACTTACTGTCATAAACTCTGCAGAACCCCCTGTAGGCACTTTGGCAGCCCACCTGTGTAAAGCCCCGCAGCCACATCAAAGAAAGCCCTCTGCTGTAAGACTTCAAAAATACTTTCATCAATGCTTTCAGTGTGCCACATGTTTACATTTACCACACATAAGTACACACGCTGGATGCAGACAGGCACGCCACAGCTGAAGGCATTGCACACATTCTTTTGGCTTGAAGGATTTGAAAGGCTCAGTCCACATACAAAGAATTACACACCCAGTGACACACCAGTGACAAACTTCCCTGCTTGTTTGTGTTTGTTTTACTGGAAGGAAGGAGTACTCTTTTCATTCGTGCATTGGTTTGCAGGAGGTCTTGTTTCTAAATAAAATGTTACGGCAACAGCTTGAAATATATTTCGTTTTCTATTTTCAGCCTCAGATGTTGTAGTTAATGGATGCTCCCCTTGCAGGTTAAGCAATCCCGTCAGAAGGGGTTATTCTAATGTTAATCTGCAACGAAATTTCGTTCTTATCTGCACTGTAAAGTACAAGTTTGAATGACAATAAAGAAAGTCTAAGTCTAAGTCTAAGTTATAGTTGTGGTTTTCATGTACTAAACAATAAAGCAATATATGGACATTTCTACAGCTTCATAGCTGCTATGTGGTATAAAGCACCTAACAGAGCCAGGCAAGCTGCTTACCAAATGACTCTAGTGTTTATGCTACGCTAAGCTAACCAGCTAATAGCTTTAATTTCATTCTGAGTGGCATATATTCACATATATTCACAAGCATGGATTGCAGCTGCTGAACCTGCACCATAAATTGTTGTATCTCTTGCCAACACTATATGCTGTTTCTCAAGATTTGAGACACAAAGGATATTATGCTACAGATATGTCAGTCCAAACACTCCCTTAAAGTTTAGACATTTAGGACTATTTGCTTTGGTCATGAGAGTTTAGCTGTGAGAACCTCCACTCTGTTGCAGCGAGAGCAACATTCTCATGCAGACAGAGCGCCATCATAGATTGATGATGAGCTGGGAGGGCAAAGGTCAGCTCGTTTTCCAGTTTAGTGAAGGCGAGACTCTAAAAAAGCAATTCCGGTTTCACCGCCGCAGCTTCCTTCCTGGAGCAAGTCAGCTAGAGCAGGTCATCCCCGTCCTGCATGATGGCTCCACTACGTCTCCACTGATTATGAAAAAAATGTGCCCTTGCGTGTGGAAGTTGAGCCAAGGACAGTCCCAGACTCATGTGACCCCTTTTAGAATAATAAGTCAAAACACTATTTACATACTTACAGGGACGCACAACAACATTTTGGGCCCTTTACACAGACAATCTTTGTCGGCCCCTCCCCTTTGTGCTCTTTTCACATGACGACCTTGAACGAGCTCTCATATTTTTTTCAAAGGGGTAAAAAGCCTGCAGATTAGAATTTATGGAGAATTGTTATATTATGTTTCAGTCACAAAGGTGCAATGTTGTCAAGCCCTAATAAATGCTGTTCTGCAGTTACCACAATCACAACAAGAGAAAGAATTCATTCTTTTCAGTCTGAAATATACTCCCCGACAACATCAGAAAGACTATAATTGTAAAATCCTAAAAAAGACATTATATATATATATATATATATATATATATATTATAGAAGTTATTCCTGTTTGAATTATTTGAGTTAGCTTCTTTGGTTTTGCCTTTTCTTGTTTTATTTCTGCTATTGGTTGGGCCCCAGAAAGACCAGTAACCAAGCTAATGAGGATCCAAATAAAGATTGAGAAACAATTAAATGTAAATATCACCACATTTAAAACCTTCCTGTAATTTCTAACATTTTCCTAGAAAGCACGGGGAGATTTTCTTCTATATCAAAGACTAGAAGTTACTGTATGTACAGAACAATAAACAGGCTCAGCCGAATAAAAGAAGTCACATTGACGAGACCCATTAGAGTGAATAAAGTCTGTAAGAATGTTTTAATTTCTCAGGGGCAGCAGGGTTACAGTAAAACTGTCCACCTCATGGCTCAGGAACAGGGTTTACTTTAAACTCAGCCACGTTGAGGCTTGAGACCTCACTGGATCAGACCGCTCCCTGAGAAGAGCTGCACAGCAGAGCCAGTGTGTGCCCACAGCAGCCCACAGCAGGCGGATAAACCAATCCTGATGATGAAGTGTGCGTTCTAAACTCGTTCACCTCTGCTAGACCGACTACTGCAGCTGGTAGGCCACATCTGGCACCTGTGGGCTGAGGGAAAGAGTCTGCACTGTCCCTAATTCTACGATGGAATATGCTGTGGCAGCTCTTTTTCTTTGGATCCACTTTGTTACTTCTCTGTAAAGCTTAAAGTTGCAACATGAACATTTACACGTACCTACCATAAATCAGTGTTAATAGGCTTTACTTGCACAGAGCCAAAAATATTCCTACCACTCCAGCTTTCATCATCAAACTTTAAGGTAGTCAGTAGCAATGTTCGTTGCAGCTTGTAAACAGTAACACAACATTCAAATTAGGCCCCTCCTCCTAGGCCCATTGCCATCAGGAGTGCACGCCCTCTGCAGGGTTAGTGTGTATGTTTACTGCTTGTACCTACACTGCAAGCTACCTAAGATATATTGCATTTGTTGTAATGGATAAAGCCGATAATTTAGCAAGCTAGCACAAGCTAACTGCGGTTGTTTGGCACCTGCCTTTTGAACAGAAAGCATGCCAGCTCTGCAACTGCTGGTGAAAGCCAACCCAAAGTCCATACTCTTTATCTATATGGTGTTTAGCCTCACTGCGATCATATATTTTCTTCTTTGCCGCTACATCTGCGTCTGCAATATTTTCCAGTTTGAATGGCGTCCAATTGCTAAATTGTATCCACACCCAAACCTACCTGTGCGCTTTCATTGGCTGGGGTAAACACATCCGCTGCAGACACAGTCACCACCATCATGTTTTAGCCACATTACTTTTGTATAAGTCTGTATTTTATTTTTTAAGGGAAAAGCTACAGACTCTATCTTGAAGTTTGTCAAGGTCTAGATGACTGTAAATTGCATTTAATTACAATTTCATTTTTGGTTCTAGAGCTAAATGCAATACTCAATAGTGTGTAATAGGGACGTAAAGATTAATCGTGATAAATCGATTCAAAGGTGTCAAGATTCACATTGGCACTCTGAAAAATGAATCGCAATAATATGGTGAGCGTCAGGCGGTTGGCAGCTGCAGAGCAAGATTTTGAAATTGAGGATGCGACCCCGTCTTTTAAATCGGAGGTGTGGAAGCATTTTGGCTTCCCCAAGACAGAAAATGAAAAAGGTGAGAAGATAACAGACAAGACAAAAACTGTGTGCAAATATTGCAAGAAGACGGGTAACTACACAAATAGCACAACCAACATGATGCAGCTTTTAATCGACACCACTATGAGAAGCTCCAAACACCTCCCCTTGATGTGAGAAAAAAACATTAAAAGGCCAAAACACACAGCCCCTACAGGAATCTTTTTCAGTCATCATTTGTCTCATTTTGTAAAATAAATCGTGAGAGAATCGTATCGTGAACCCAGTAACGTGAATCGTATCGTGAGTTGAGTGAATCGTTACATCCCTAGTGTGTAAATAAACAGTGTGACAACATGTAGAAGTTTATTTAAAAACTCAGGAAGTGCATAAACTAATTGGGTGATAGAATTGAATAAAATGTATCTTTAGGTTTATGTCTTAAAAATCGTAAATTTGCAGTGTTGTACCTTCAAAACATAATATTGAAGTGTGCACAGCTACTATCAAGTGTTTTCAGTGTATGTTACTAGCCTAAGGACCTCCTTCAAGACATAGAACAATGGTGCGAGAAACAGAAAACTCTTTGCCTTGTTAACGTCTTTTTACATTCTATTATGATTCTAGTGCCTCCTTTCAAACCTAAAGAGCTCCATCGTAGCCGCTGGCGTCACAAAGCGTCTCTGCAGACGTTTAAGGGTGAGGGTGACCCCCCCATCTGACGCAGCTCTCCCTTCTTCTGTGTCCACTCATGCCTGGCTGGTGCAGAGGGTTTTAAAAGCTACAGCTGTGTTTGACTAAAGAGCCACAAGTGTTAAGTTCTCTGGAACAATGAATACACAGGTCAAGAAAGCAACAAAAACAGCTGGTTTTGCTAACTTGTCTGACAGAAAAAAAATGCAAATGCTGTTTTAATTTGAATGCTGTCTTAAGGAAAGCTCCTTTGGCCCCTCTGCAGCCATGTTTTCTGGCTTGAGTGTGCAGCATTTACTTTTAAACCCTCCACCCCATATTTGATCATTTATACTGCAGAGGGTAAGTGGGGATACTGCTTCCTGTGGAGGAAGCGGAAGGGAGTGGGCGAGGGGATTAAAGGGATGCATGGTCCTGTCCCCCTTCTGTAGTTGGTTATGTAGTCCATGTTTCATCTCCCTTCCGTTTCAGCGTGTCCCCCTCCTCTGTAATATCCTGCACCAAAGCACAGAGCAAACATTAACCAGACCACATGTCAAAGATTATTTTTGTCAATCCCACAGGGATACTTTGTTGAAGGAACAAGAACTGCGTGTTGTCATTGCAGAACAATTGTTGGGTACACAGAGAAACTCTGAGTTATTGCTTTACAGCACAAGCACAGTGCTCTACTTTGAATTCATTACATGGTGTTCTTCTTGCATTAGAAGTTGGTCCTATTCTTAATTATTCTAAGAAATAATGTTTGCACACCAAGCAAGCTGCAACTCGGTAGCCTTTCCTCTTGAGTGGTTCAGGGAGTGACGTAATGTGGCGGTTAAAGGAAACCATTGTTTTCTGGAAGTTGGAATTGTGAAAGAGGAGTCCGATAGGTTGGGCCACAGCTTTTACGCACATCGGGCCGATTCCAGAAAAGGTCAACTGTCACTTCTGGGAAGTTGCAAAGTCATAGACATCAGTTATTTATGCAGAACCCTCTTAGTTACATCACGTCTTATAGTGCCTGCAAATTGTGCAAAACTGCCTTTTCAGTGAACTTATTCCTGCAGAGATGCAGCTTTGATCTATGTTTTTGTCTTCTTAGTTTATATGCACCATATGTAGGGTTCAGGGCACGGCAATTGACATTTGGTCTACATTCAGAAACTCGAACAAATTTTGAATTGTTGGCTATGGTTTTCTTTTCCAAACATGCAACTTGGGACAAACTTTGGTGCAGAAATTAATTTCCTCCACTAGATGATAAGTGTGGTGATGCTCAGAATTTTCATCAAGCATGATAACCAAATCAAAAGTTGGATTTGTCGAAGGTCCAAATTTACTAGCATGGCATACTAATTAATAAATATCCACTTTTTAAGTTTCCAATCTTCTCTTCTCCCATAAACTTGTAAATGCAAAATATTTTACAATAATTACTCTTCCCCAAAAAGCTGTATGCACCATTATATGTCCTGTATGTATTTGGCAGAACAGGTCCTAATATTTCAAATGAGATGAATTGCAAAAACATTCAGGCTAGTTCTAAAATTAACTACATGCAGGGAAAAAAGATCTTTTTGACTTTGTATATAGGTAATGATAGCCAAAATGCTATTTTAGGCAGGAGCCTGACCTTTGTGCAAATACAAATTGCATCTGCAGTCAATAACATGGTGGTACAATACATTTTTTCTCTATTCCAGGTGTGAGCACAGCTGTCCAGTGATTGAAATGTCATCAAAAATGCAGAGCTCCAGCAGCACAGCTCTGGCCAGGCGGACGGTGCAGCAGCTGAGGATAGAGGCCAGCATCGAGAGGATAAAGGTGCCTTTATATTCATGGTCATTCACAGCAGCCTAATTCTACTACATGTTTGTCAAGGTAGATCAATGAGTGTGTGTGTGATTCCTCACAGGTGTCCAAGGCTTCATCAGACCTGATGCGATACTGTGGAGAACATGCCAAGTATGACCCGCTTCTGATGGGCGTCCCTGCTTCAGAAAACCCTTTCAAGGACAAGAAGCCCTGCACTGTTTTGTAGGGGAGCATCTGAACTTTCTGTTTTCAGACAGCTGACTAACAACTTATCATAAGGCCAGTATCCCCACCTAACTTTTTCACATGCTCGCTGTCATTCAATAAATGTAATCCTTTCTGCTTAACACAGCAGTAACACCAAAGATCAGAGCAGAACTCTGAAACTGTGTTGTTTGATCAAAGTCTGAGTGCAAACACAATACACCAAACTGAAGGGATCTGTGGCCATTGATGGCAGAGATCCTCACTCTCTTTTTGTCACATTCAAGCGGCAACCTCCTGTGTTGAAAAAAATAAAGCATATGCTGCTGTCTCAATTATCCACTTGATTCTGGCTGCAAAAGCCAAAGAATCCCCATTAGGTCCCATGTTAAACAGGCAATTTTTACTGCAGAAATAAACATGTTTACAGCCTGGTTAAAAAAAGGTGTTGTTCAGAAAAGCTCATTTCTGTTCTGGTAAAAACTGAACCGGAAATGCCTTTTATCGCTCATCCCTTTTTTACAATATTTAGGCCAAAAATTTTGCATATGTTTCCAGAATTAGAGGCAGGCTGAGTTGACTGACGGGTGGGCGTGTAGTATCTGTTTGCCAGGAGGATTAAGGCCCACCCTCAGCTCCACCTCTGTGCCTGTTTCTACATTAATCGTTGAGGTAGCATTTCCAACCGCCATAGTTGGGCTTCAAAACGGCTCCCACTGAGACTACATCCGTGTTTTGTTCAGTCTGTAGTGACAGATTTATGTTAACAAGTTCCCTCATTGGCCCAGCTGGATTCAAGCCTCCTGCGCTACGTCAAGCCTTCACAAGGCTTCAGGAAACAGTTGTAGAAGTTTCTGTGGGACTGATAATGAGCACCAGAGATAACAATATATTGTCTGCCACATGAAAACAAAAGGTTTTGTCAGGTGCCACTCATACACCTATGACCCAGTCAAAGTCAGAAATGAAAGCCTTTGGATTGGAAGCTTAAACAAATGTTCCTCCTCTCGTAGCACAGACAGGAGAACACATGTTCTCATTGTTCTGTTACTGCACCTTTAAATGTAACCGTTCACTTTAATTGGATTTCATTTTTTCCAGGATTATATTATTCACCAGTATAGTTCAATGTTTCAATTGTTCCTTGGTTTGGAACAAGTTGACACTGAATTTTAGTTCACTCCGATTTTATTTCCGGCTGGCTGTATTCCCATTTAATGACCGGCAGATTAAACCTATTTTGAATGAACGCCGTGCAAAGCTGATGAAATGTATCGTGACGTTTCGGTCATCAGAGAAGTTGAGATCTCATGACACTTCTAAGACTCTTGATGTTTTCCTATGCCTTAAAATCTTACGTCAACAACTGTTAGTATTATTATGAGGCAATCACAGCTGATTCAAGGATTCAAGACCACTCTGTGCCATTTTATCAGATCGATGTATTTAAAGTCATAGTTCGATTTTAAATGTCCAAAATGTTTGACCATTTTTCTTACTCCCTTTTTCTTTTCTCTTTTTATTTGCTCTTAACACAAAGTGACTGTTACTCTCTGGAGTTATAAACCTTACATGTTTTCAGCTACTTCTAAACGTACTGCAGTTCTGTATGAAGTGCGTACCTGTTGGTGTGTAGATGGGACGTTATGTCGTTCCTGTGTTGATGCTCATGCTCAGCTTATTTTGTGATTTTAACCAGCAGGAGCCTTAACAATGAAGTGATGGAGCTTCAATCTCTCCGCTAACTTTCAGTCACATAAGTGTTTGATTACTAATACTGTGAATCTATGAACCCCTCTTTGTGAGGGGGTGTAGCTAACCATAGGCTTTTAACTCAATGTGTGATTTCATTTTAATAAATGTTCTTTCATCAATGAATACAAATATCAAAATGAATTAAGTAGGGCACGTCCGTGAACCGCATCCTGTGCTTGTTTCCTCTGCTTAATGTACTTTATAGGATTACACTGATTGGGTTGAATTTCAGTTTTAAGACTTTAATAAAAAAAAGTGAATTAAAACCGACTGTTGTTTGGATTCATTGTGTATTTTGTTGATTTTCACCAGCTGATAGAACCTTGTGTTTCTTAGAAAATACAATCTAATACCAGATGATGGCAGCTGATAATAGAGGCGTCATCATTCCATACTTTGCCTTTACACTTGATTTATATATATGAAATGTGGCTGCACTGTTGCCTCACAGCGAGGAGGTTCCTGGTTCGAATCCCCGCCGGACAGGGCCTCTCTGTGTGGAGTTTGCATGTCCTCCCTGTGCAGGCTTTGGTTCTCTCCGGGTACTTCGGCTTCCTCCCACAGTCCAAAGACATGCTCATTAGGCTAATTGGTGACTCTAAAATTGGCCTTAGGTGTGAATGTGAGTGTGGCTGGTTGTCTGTCTCTATATGTCAGCTCTGTGATTGACAGGGGAACAGTCCAGGGTGTACCCGGCCTCTCGCTCAATGACAGTTGGGATCGGCTCCGGCCCTCCGCAACCCCGAACTGGAAAAAGCGGTATAGATAATGGATGTATGGATATATGAAATGCAAGTACTTCATGCAGCCCTTCTCTTTACAGAAGAGAAAGAAAATAGCCATCCTTTTAACAGACATTCTGCAAAAGAACACAAAATCATCGTCCTCACATTTTCCTTCACACGTACAAATCACATAATATACAGAGTCACCTTTATTTATCCCGACCATGTTCACACATCCTCGTGTGGTACAGGGCTGCTCTTTGTATTATACTAAAACAGACACAAACATTAAAAACATGAAAAAGTATTACCAGGATTAAACAGACATAAGTCCAAATGAATGCTTATGTTGCTTTCCCCTGCATGATCATAAAACAATCTTTGCAAATGTTCCAGCTTCATTAACTTCATGAGGACATTATATGTCAGTGCTGTGTTTACTGCTTGTTTCACTAAGCCCATCTTACTCTATTCCTACTGTTTTTAAATAAAAAGTATTAATACAGTATTTAGCTCTGTTCAGATCATGCTTTCAACACAAAGTGAATGATTACAGAGAAACCTATAAGAAGATTATTCATGCTTTTTCTTGTTCTCGGTCAAATTAAAGCTCCTGTGAGATTTTTTTTAGCTGCTAACAAAAACAACTGAAATGAATACAGATGCCTCTTCATGAAAAACCGTCAGTGACAAAATTGACTATTTCCATAATTTAATTTATAATGCCTGTCCCTGTTGCCATTGTCCATTTTCTATTTTGAAAATGGACAATGGCTGCTGGACCAAAACATTCAAAGTTAGACTGTGCAGGAGTTTACATGCAAATGTTTAAGTACTTTTAATTCTGACTTTAACATAAATCTTCCTTCTGTGTCATTTAAACCTTAAGCCAATGTATCCATTATCTTGTGTTTTAATGCATATGATTGGTTAAGTTATAAAAGGTAATTGTGCAGTTGGCCTCCCCAGTCAAAAAAGTCTGGACACACCCCTGTCTACAAAATCAACGAAGATAAAAAGTTCATCACAGGAGCTTTGAGTGTTTAGAGTCACTGCGGCTTGACCTCCTGTATGTGTTCACATGGAGAAAACTAGATACTCCAACTTGCATGGCATTCATTCATAAAATCTTAAAAATATAATTTAATAACTTAGTTTTTGTGGTTTATATGAACCTCTTAAAATGTTTAGTTGAACAGCAGAAGACATGTCCATTCAGCCAAATGTACTCCGACCTAATTTGCAATCATTACTAACGAGTGGTTAACCAACCTTAGCTGCAATCACAGGTCACTATGTTAAAACTAATTACTAAGTGTGTGTAGCATTAGGTCAGGAGAACACAAACATTCTTGTTTGCTCCAATTTCTCAGTAAAGGTCTCATTTGTGCCCCCGGGCCGTGACCAACTTGTTATGCAATAATCTCCACTGTTTGGAGCGGCCCTTTCTCCTCTTTCTCAGTCTCCTCAGGTGTGAGGTTTCAACCACAACCAGGTCACGCCATATTTGTTGTTGGCCCACATTGATGTAACCCTCAACTCCAGTCGGATGATGGATAGCACAGGCTTTGTAGCAGTGATTGTATAACCTGTCTATGCGAAGGGGAAGCTTCAGAATAAGCCGATGATCCAGTATCTGCAATATCTCACCTACTTTTGACTGTCCCCTCCCTGTGTGACAGCAGGGCTCTGGTTGAAGACAACTAGCTGGTTTTATCTTTTAATGGTCAAAATGGTTCTGGTGTCAATTTACACTCAAGCTGCTCTGGTGACTTTTTGCATCTAGAAGTAGAGTGTGCCCTTCATTTGTAACTTAAAAAAAGAAAAAGACAAAAGTTAAATCTAAGTGTCAATGAAAAAGCTAAACTGGAGTGTTCATCAGTGAGTAGTGTCATCAATGCAGTGCAAATCTGTAAGTTTAGGCCTCTCCACACATTTTTTTGTGAACATTTTTTTATTGAGTTGGTAGTGTTCGCCTTCAAGGCAGAGCGGAGCTGCAAGTGTTAAAAAAGAAAAGAAAAACCAGGTAAGTTGTTGCTATGATTTTTGGGATGTACAGAGACTGTTATGACATGCTTTTCACACACGTGCACATACAGGACATGTGGACATGCATTAAAGAAGAGATGTCAGAGTAGGGCTGCTACGCAAGGAACGCGCCTGGGCTGTTTGGGGTTCAGGCCTTACTCAAGGGCACCTGGGCAGTACTCGGAAAGTGACCTGGCACCTCTCCAGCTACCAGACCAACTTCCATAATTTGGTCTGCACTGGGACTTGAGCCAGGCGACCCTCACGTTTCCCAACCCAAGTTTCCCAACGCAAGTCCCTACTGCTGCCCATATTTGACCATATTGGACAAGCCCATTGTCCGACCGCCAAGCAACAATTTATGGTAATGGAATATTGGGGTGTAGGCTAATAGCGCCACTTTCTGTTAATTTGAATTTGGTTTGTCGCTAGTTTCCATGTAATCAAAACATTTGAAAAGATAGGACCAAAGCGCATTTTAGCTTGTTTAAGGGGGACTTCTGCATAAATTAAGTCTTGTAGTCTATGTGGAAATACCAAATTGCCTTCTACAGAGCGCCAAGATGTGAAATTTGTGTGGTCAAGCCAAGATTTTAAAATGTGCAGAACATAAGACCAGTAATACACTTTAAAATCAGGGACCCCCCATCATCCTGCTGATTGTTTTTTCTAATTTCTAAAGCGTTGTAAGTTTAATCCTTGGTCTTTTACTATTCCAAATGAAACCAGTAATTAAACTGTGTAATTTGTCCCACTATTCAATCTATGGATTCAGCGGAAGCATAGAAGCAAGAAAGTTCATTTGAGGTGATACCGTCATTTTTATAATTGAGATTCTGGCATCAAAGTGTATAAGTCTTGATGTCTTCTTCTTCAGGTCTGTTTTAAACGTATTGAAAACTGTAGTTTAATTTAACGACAGAAATTTCTAAAGTTTGAAAAATGTCAACTCCTAAGTGTTTAAATTGATTAACAGAGGCAGAAGCGCTGCTTGTCAACAAGCAAGGCAGGCAACTGCTTGGGGGCCCAGGCCAGTTGGGGGCCCCCTAGGGCTGATAATTTTAAACCACAGCAGTGGCTCAAAAGTTTGTAATGACAGTAGGAAACCCCCCTAAGGTGGCCCCATCTGACAGCACTCACTCATAGAATAGTAAATGATTGACAGATGCTCGTCTAGCCCTAAATATGGGGGGAGACACTTTAATAACATAACTTCTGCTAAATGTTTTGGTTGGTGTCAGATTATTTATAACATAAAGAGGATGAACGCTGTTTGGAGCCCCCCCTCCTGTGAATGTATGCCTCATGCCCTAACAAACTCCAGAATCGCCACTGTCCAGAGGTATTCCCATTCAAGACTATCAAATGCCTTTTTGGCGTCGATAGATAAAATTCCGCATGAGGTCAGAAAGTCTGAAGAATCAGGAGTTGAATGCAAAATGTGTAATCTCTCTGCACATCTGATCAGATTTGCAAACTGTACCCTCTGAATTTAACACGACCACAGACCCTCCCACCATACCATCACACCCCAAACTCCTTTCCAGTCTTCCAGTCAGTCCCACATTTTGACCTCATTTGCTTCCCCCCAACTGTGAGGATTGTTGTCCTCTTAATATCACTGACACTTCTGCAGCAGTTCAGCCTCTCTGTGTATGCTGCCTGTTAATTACAAGTGCTATTAATGTCAATGGTAAGGGGAGGGGGACGCCTCTATTCACAGAGCTATTTTTGGCCACAAAGCTAAAGTGCTGTACAGCTCTAGCAATGGAGGCCTGAATAGCCCTGACTCATGCATCCATTGTCTTGTGACCCTCTGTGTAAAAAAGCTTTGTCCCTCCCCATTCTGCACAAGCACCAATAATTTCTGGGTTTCTCTTTTTGCTCAGCCTGGAATGGGACTTCACTTAATTTCCCCCTTGTCTTGCCTGTGAGCTATTTTTAATCCACTCAGCAGTAAATTTAGCTCTGATTACGTAGACAGAGGAGGCTGTGAAGAATGAGCTGTCATGAGGAGCCACTTCCCCCTTAACATTTTACACTACAATGGGAATTCTCCTCCCTTCAGTGTAACTAGATCCCCAAAATGTGCAAAAGGTCAAACTCTACTTGAGTTCCACTGCAGGAGGAAAGCTGATTTCAAGAAAATGCATGCAGGCAGCAGCTTTAGCCCTAAAACAGGTGGCTGCTTGTTGAATTTAAAATGTGAAAATCTGAAATCATAACTGCCTTAAAACTGAAGCATTATTTAGTTTTTTTGCCAAAGAGTTGCTGGCTGAAAAAAATGTTAGAAATGTGTATTAAGTAGAAACTTTAACTGTGTCAGGACGTAATCAAACCCTGCAGGGCAACATGATGTGCTGGCTGTGAGAGTAAGAAGTATAAACTGGTCGGGACACAGTGTGACTTCCTGCAAGGATTCTTAACTTGTAGTTCCTGGAAATGATGGAGGCAAAACCATGAAGATTTGTTCCTTGTTCGTTTATTTCATTCATCTTAACAAGGCAGAATTTCATGAACGATGCACAATAAATACAATTTGTTAAATTAATTACACACAAAAACACCGGTTAATGGACAAGTCTAAACAATTGCATTGCCCTTAAAATAATAATTATAATAATAAACTGTGAAAAGTTTCCCTTTTGAGTTATCAAGGTGACAAGTCTTAAATACTATCAAACAAATGTGCTGTTACAGAAATGCTTGGATTTGGTTTAATCTCCATGAGGAATTCTTCAAGCTGAGAGCTCTGACTGGTCCGCTCCAGCGTGGTCCAGTTCTTGGAGTCTTGTCAACGATAAGCTCTCTGTGTGCTTTTTCCCCCTCCCAAGTCCTGCACTTGTGCTCACAACGCGGGAACTTGTCCGCTCACATGATTCAGTTTCCTGTGAAGGCTTCTTTCTCGGCAGAGAAAGGCGCAGTCATAAGCTGGAAATCCTGGAAGCCAGACTGCTGAGTCACTCCTCCTTGGCCCACGAGTTCACCCTGACCTGGTAAAATGTTTGAGCGTTTGCCTCCTCGTGTTCTTTTTTTTCTGCCCCTCCCATCTCTTGCTCTCTCTGAGGTACTTTCCAGAGAAGTCCAACACAGACATTAAGACAGGCCTTGTGCAATTACTTTTCCCTGAATGTACACAAAAAATTATATTCCAAGCAGTTTCATCGGTCTGGCAGGTTGATAACAGGCACCCACTGATCCAGACAGCGGCTGTCTCTGCAGAATCGGTTCACTTTGCTTAGTGCAGGGTCCTTCAAAAGGGACGACTGAGGATTCTGCAGAAAAAAAGGAACAAGGCAGTTACAATCTGATGTTTACTGAAAAGTGCAATCAAGCTTAAAACAATTTCTTGCAAGAACAAACAATGGCTTTCATACCAAAAAGTGCTCAGTGATTGCAAGAAAACTCCCTTTACAGTCTGAAGGGAAGTGAGCAATACACAGAGCTTCTGTAGTAAGCAGACATGAGTAACTTCTTACCGTAACTAGAACACAGTGTAGATCCATGGGCTCCCCTCCAGGTTTCACTCCTCCCAGTATTTCTGACAAACGCCTCATATTGCTCACTCGCAGGATGTTGATGTCGTTCTCGCAGCAGAAAGCCTGGATCAAGGTGAAGTGAATCTGGAGAGCCACATCCTCTTCATCGTCTGTGGCCAGCAGACACAACACCACATTGTCTGGATCTCTAAAAGACACATCAAGAAAGAGATGTACATGAAGGAAAAGGACAATAGCTCTTCTTTATTTACCTATAGTAGAAGGAAACCTGTTAACTTGTTTTCTTTCATCCAAAGCAGCTTCATTTAAAATCTGAACAGTTGTCTTTTGTCTTTGACTTTTCAGAACATTGGACACTAAAAGAAAAGATTTTTCTGAGCAAAATCTCTTAAAATATCTCCTACAAACGTGCCAAACGATGGATTTTTCCTCCACAAAAACAACACCTATAAGATTTTCCAAAACGGCCAAACTGAGATATGTTAAGAGATTTCACTCATAAAAATATGTTCTTTTAGTGTCCAATGTTCTGAAAAGACAGAAGACAACTGTTCACATGTTCAATTAAGCTGCTTTCAATGAAAAAAACAAGTTAGAGGATTTTGAAAGTTTTGTCAATTTTCACATATGCCTGTTAAAGGTTGCACCTTGACCATTAAAACAATTAGTTTCTATGCCCTGACGTTTTTTTCTGATTTCCTTCTACTCCATATAGGGTTCGTCTTTTCCCGTTGCAAATTACATGAATAAAGTCCGTGGTCAAGTGTGGTGTCCCTGAACAATAAATCAAACACACCCTCTCATAGAAGAAAAGTGCACATGCGCAGTTGCGTGGTGTTGAAATGAGTTACATCGGCAGCTCTATCGCAATCCTTGATCGTCACCTTTCATTCAGCTTGTCTGAGCTACTGTGAGTGTTGTTGGGATAACACAGAATATCATGACACATCACAACTTATTCTGCAATACATTTTACTTGGGAGATTTTACAACAAAAGTCTGCCTGCCAAAAGCCCACAGCGCTGGATCTCAGTCAGCTGCAGCCTGTATCGGGCTGGAGAAAGCTCGCGCTCACGTGAACGAGTAATAAAAGCAGCAGCGCTCCGTCCTGCACGGATCAAAACACAGAACTGACGCGCTTCAGAGGCAGAACGACTTATAAGACATTTATAAGGAGAAAAAGTGTTGTTTAAGAGATTAACCCCTGCATGATTGGTAGTAACTTACGCATTTAGAGACTTTGCTGCCTCATAAACTCCAACAGTGATGCAACCCTGAGGCAATGCAGAGCTCAGGACCTCCTCTAGCGCTTTAGCCACCGATTCCATCCTGAGGGAGGACAAATTAAACATATTTATTAAAATTTAAGTTAACAAAAACACATAAAAACACGGTCAACGCAAAGACTGATTTGCAGTCCTCATTTTCTAACTATTTAACTACTACTATGGATTATAATAGGGATGACAAATGATGCAACATTGCAAGACTAATGCACAAAATACAACGTGTACCAACCAAAAAGTGACAATAATCTCATCAGGTAATCATGCAGACAGGCTTGACACTGAAAATGCAAATTGTCAGCAACATAACAAGCGTGTATAACTAAAGCTAAAGCTTAGCAGGGCGACTTGACGTCAGCTGACGTTACAGTCTGAAATTATGACACCAAATGTCACCTAATGACAGTCAGAGCTGACATCGTGAGATAAACCTCACTTGAATCAAAACCGAAATAAGTGGGTCTAGGCCTACTTATATTTACACTAATATTCTTGTCACAACATTTTAAAAACGATGTCAGCTGTTTATCTTGAATGTACACCGAATGCGAAATCAAAAAGAAATGCAAAACAAGATAAACACTATGAGCTTACCTTTCTGAAGAATTCTCTCCACCGGTTTCTTCAAAAGTCATATTGCACATCCGAGTGGCTTTGCTGTTCAGTAATATCCAGAGCGTAGTGTGACTGCTTGTGCGTGTTCAGAGTCTCTCTGTTATTCTGCTCCGTCAGTCCAACGTTTCCAGTAGTAAAACCTTTGCAACCCTCCGCTCATTTGCATAGACCAGCCCCCCTCTGGTCACGAGGAGGGAGCGACGCGTTTCATTTTCAACTTGTCTTTTGGGAAATAGCGACACCCAGTGGCTGTAGCAAAAACTGCAACATATTTTTGAATTTCAACAAGATATTAAAATATTAATAGGGGATTTTTAGCAGCTATAGATTGGCGATGTTACAATTAGACGATATAATAAAGTGATGTGTTGATTGATGTCATTTTATTATAATGATGTGTTTCGCCCCACAATAAGGCCGCAAATTGACCCATGAAGTGACGTAAAACACCTTAACAAAGTTAAAACCAAGGAATGTATTATTTATAGACAAACAACTAAATCACTAAACAAAGATCAACTCATAAACTAATTTAACCAAACACAACAACCCACAATCTAGAAAAGCGCTATACAAGCTCAAGTCCATTTACCATTTACAATCCCTGACTGATCAACACCACGCAGCAGTCCCAACTCCAAAATTCAGCACTGGGCTTTTAAGCACTGAGGCCAGCACCCCATTGAGTAATCTGTAGCTTCACCTGGGCAGTGGTGTGGATGTCATGGATAGATAATAAGGTCAGTCCAAAACAGTCTCACAGTTATTTAGAGTCCAGTAACATAAAAAAGATCACATTTTCAATCGGGACTAGAACATTCTGGACAAAAAAACTGAAAAGAAATCATCACTGCTGCATTTTAAAACATTTATTGACTTATAGGCATAATATTATATTTTGTATATTTTGCAAAACGTCTGTTGCAAAATATATTTTTCTGTGAAAAGAAGAATATCCTGGAACTTACTACATGACAACTTGCTAATCAGTCACAGAGTGTCAGACCTGTCGCTGTGAAATAACCCTGGAACAAAACTGTCACTGAATGTACATATACGCAAATATATATTATTTTTATTTTTATTTAATTACCATCTACACACACTCTTTAATGTAAATACTGTAAAAAATATCTACCTCATGTTCACTTCAGAATCTTTTTTGCACTACTCACCACTGCACTATTATCTTATTTAGCCTTGTACATATTAGTCTTTAATTCTGTTTATTGTTGATATTTAATGTTTTTTACCTTTGTACAAAGAGAGCACAGTCTACCCAAGTTAAATTCCTTGTGTGTTAAACATACCTGGCCAATAAAGCTGATTCTGATTCTGATTCTGATTCTGATTCTGAAACTTGTTTCAAACTTCACCTCTTGCAAGAGAGCCACTAAAATGTGATGGTTAACAAACATGTAACCATGTCTAATTTGATATGCCAATGCTAAATGTGTGTCTCAGTGTATCTCGCTGTACCCAGTTTAGCCTTGCGTTTCCTTTTTAACTTATCTGTTTGTTTACACAAAAGCCCTTCTTGGGTTCGGAGTTGTAAGTAAGCATCCACTATAAACACTATGAACTATGATACTTGCATTGCTGGCTGTTTTCGGTTTTTCCATATTGTATCTGTCCCTAACACAAAACTATGAAAACTATGAAACTATGAATTAAAATAGTCATACTATCATTTTCCCAAATCATCTTGAAACAAAACTGACAAAATGTAATTCAGATCTCAATTAAACAACATTATAACAAGGTACACGGTTAAATACACAAACTGAGATCATCAGAAGTCTGCTTTCACTATATGTTTGAAGTCTTGTTCTTTAGCTGCATACATTGTCTCATCAAACACCTCATGATGATCTGTATTATGTGTATTAATGACATTGTTATGTCAAACTGCATCATGCACTTCAAGTATCCTATACTTACTTAGATCTTATTTAAAAACGAGAAGGATACTAGATATATTTTCATCAGTATACCAGAATAAGACTGCAAAAGAAGAAGAGTCTGAAAAGCCAGACATATTATAATTCAATTACAGACATAATCATGCAATGGTTTGTTTCTTACACACTCAGCATGATTTGAAGTGTTAAATTACTTTCTTCTGCCTATAGGCAGCCTATCTATAGATAGGCTATAGAGAAAGGTGCACTTATTAAAAGGAACATATGGAGCAATATAAGCAATTAAAAACAAAAACATTACTATATGACAATAGTTACAAAGTCTGTAGGGAACACCTAACCACGCCCACTGCAAATTACCGGAAATGATATCAAACCCATATAAGGAGCGAAACAACAAATAATCAACAGAGGTAAAATAGGCTACACATAATGGCTCCTATAGGTCTATCTGCTGTAAAAACAACAACACAAAAAACACCAGAAACATGTGAATAAGCACATTGTCAGGTAGGCCAACATCAAAATATCTAGCCTAATTTAATGTAAAGTGTATGGCTACTGAGACAACGTAAGAGGAAACGTTTATTGTAGAGGCTATATGTAATGAGCGAAAGAAACTTAGATTAAACATCATATTCAGAGAAGACATCACTTGTCAACTCTGAAGTCCGAGTCGATCGTTTATTTCGATGCAGACAGGAAAGGAGGGGAAAATGTCACTGAACACAAGACGGATGTCGGCTACTGTAAGGAAGAAACAATCTGAGTTGCAGCCAGAAATAGTTTTCATTTACAATAACGCGCCTCTAGTGGTAATGCAAACGAATTTGCGTCTTTTTTACAACAAGCCTGAGAGTTTTTTCCTCTGACTCGGGATCGGTTTCCGTGTCACTCTGTGCCCGTAAAAATCACAGAAACCGACCTGAGACCAGCTTATTCGACACCTCGGTAACCCAGTGTGACAGTCCTCCTGACTTCATCTTCCTTACCGGCAACGTGGCAAGTCTACACACTTGAAAGTTGTACCTCCTTCAGCATGTAAATGAAAACCCGAGGACCCGGTTATTCACTTTAATATGACACAGAAAAGACCAACGATGTCTTATTTATTCTAATCAGGCTGAACATGGACGTGATTTGGTGTTTTCCAGCCTTGCGGGACAGCAGCTGTCAAACTCCTCTGGGCGTGCTCCACTGTTTACCTTCAGCTGACTGAGAACACACAGGCTGCTCACACACAATGCAAATAAAACGGAGATGAAGGATTATACACATTTATAACCTGGAAGGTAGGATTTATTTTGCTTTCATGCATGCTTTGGTATGCTTTTGCCTTTCCTACGGATGATTCAAACTACTCTGGCAGTGTTTCCTGTGCAGTAACTTCCTTGTTATGGGTATATATGGGTCAGTGTTTGTGAACTTTATCCTCTTGTTATCATGCTAACCTGTTATCAACACATGCGAGTTCCCTGAGAAATGATGTGGCAGCTTTCAGTGCACTTTGACTGTGTGGCATTTGTGAGCTGTTAGAACCTAAAAAAAAAATCTTCGTTTTCACACCTCAGAATCGCAAGCTCGACCATCCTGTTATTTCAAGGGGTCATAATGGATCACAGAGGTCAACCCCGGCCCGACTCTGCACGTAACGCCCACAGAACGAAAGACAGAGAGGACTACTACAGGTACTCTCAGCAGGAGGGGAACCAGGGTCACCCACCACCGGACCCCAGGGAGAGGGACAGGAACTGGACTCATTCTGATGCTCACTACAGGAGTCACTACACCAGCCCTCCTGCCAGGCCGGAGCAGCATCCTTACAACAGTCAGCAGTATCATCACGGGTATGGACATCTGGAACACCAAAGACCTCAGTCCAGGTGTGTACACAGACTGCACATACTATTCTTCTTAATTACTTTTCAGATGTTTTTACTAATGCTCAGTATGCAATGGGCATTCATGGTTACTATATTACTACAGCTGTATTTAGTACATTACATAAATAAACGTCGCTATAACTTGTGTTTACATGTCTATCTGCTCTTCTTCATGTTTTACACATTATCTTCTTTAACAACTTAACTAGCACCAACTAATCTTAGGCTAGCAGATAGATAGTAGCTAGTGCTTCTTGTATACGATGAAGGGGCCATGACCTCACATTATTAGGACTTCATCATAAATGGTGTGAAGGCATGATAACTAATACACCCAGACTTTCATCCTGCAGGTAAAATGTTCACATAATGAGAAAACAGTGCTTGTTTACATCGTTTTTTTATCCATTGCAAATGCTCGTATTGTAGTAACAATGAAATATCCATCTATTTTGCTGCCTTAGTGAAAAAAAATGCTCATCAGAATTGTGTAGGACCTCCTGTGCAGTCCTCAATTAGCTAAAAAGCTGAGATATTTCAAAGCATGTTACAAAGCAGCAACTATACAGTCAGGAAACTGAAAAGCAGAGTGGGATGTTCTGGCACAACTTCACCAACCACCAAGGTGCAAGAAGAGTGAAAGGCTTGAAGAGGTCAACAAGCTCCAACAACACTTGTAGTATAAAGATCGACTTTATTAACAAATTAGACCGACGTGTTTCTGCTTGTGGCCTTCAATCAGGGTCATGCCCCTAACCCTGATACAGTTGATCTTTATACTACAAATGTTGCTGGAGCTTTTTGACCTCAGGAACCTAAAAAGGCAAATATCTGACATTAGCTTGTGTATTAAATGGTAAATGGACTTGAGCTTGTTTAGCAATTTCCTAGTCTTCAAGTAGCTCACACCACCTACACATTTAGACACTGATGCCAGAGGTTGCTATGTAAAGTGAAGCAGCGGGAGCAGTTTGGGGTTAAGTGTCCTGCCCGAGAACACATTGGGGCAGTCAGTTGGTAGAGTCGGTCGTCTCTCAACCGGAAGGTCTGAGGTTCGATCCCCAGCTTCTGCAGCAACATGTCCGATGTGTCCTTGGGCAAGACACTTAACCCCAAGTTGCTCCTGCTTCTTCGGTGGCGTACACATGTGTATTAGTGGGATTCATTACTTCGGATGGTCACTTTGAATAGCAACCTCTGCCATCAGTGTGTGAATGTGTGACCTGCGGTGTAAAAGCGTCAGAAGACTAGAAAAGAGCTATACAAGCTCAATGCCATTTACCATTTACATTGGATGACATGTGGCTGGAGGAGCTCGGGATTGAACCCCCGACCTTCTGGTCGAAAAATGACTCTACCCACTGAGCCACAGACGCCCCATCATGGTATGATACATTTCAAAACATTGAGTTATTGATTTTCTTAGAGATGGATTTGGCGATGTATTGTTGCAGCTCCAGTCAGATACAGAGCAGATTTGGTAGAGTGCATGTTTTCCTTCCTGCTGGTTGGTGCATCCTGACACCTGACTCTTGTCAACCTAAAATATGTTAAAGGGAAAGCTGAACACTCAGTACAAACATTAGATTATTACATTCATAGATCAGTGTCTGACATGATTATGCTGCTTTGGGGTGAGAGTATTAACATTACAATGATTTCTTTCAGACATGGGTACGACTATTCAGCCCACAGCCACTGGGACTACAGAGACCACTACGGTTATTATGATCAGGACTACTACAGAGGCCAGCATGGACGCCAAGGTAAAGTGACTCAAAACACTTCCATGACACAACTTGTCTTTTTATCATAAGTATTCTTCAGTCTTTGTCTCGTCAAAAACATGATGTACGTGTGTGTTACTCTGATCATACAGATGCTGGACAGTGGGGTCCCCATGACTCCTGGAGAACGGACAATTACCATGAAAGAGCTTACAGCCAGGTACAATCAGGGAGCTCCCAAACTGAGGAGTACAGGTGAGCCCTAAGATTCAACTTTTATAAATGTAATCAACTTTCATTTATATCGCGAGAGATGGTGGATAGACAACCCTCAGTTATAATCACATGAAGTCAATTTCAGAAGCCATAAAAGAGACAGATATAAAAGTATCTCTCTTCCCCTCTCAACAGGAAAACCAAAATAAGCACTGACACTTAACGCTGATGTCACTTTTTAACTTATGTTGTCCCACCTTCATCAGCAATCAGAAGCATCGGTCACTTTAAAAACAAAGGACTTAACAACATGCACTGGAGCACCATCTTTAGACTATTTAGTGCCTTATGTATATTTATAGTCTAGAATGCCATCTTTTTGCACATTATCTTAATACTTCTGTATATCTGTACTGGTATTTTAATTTGTATTTGTTATTTTTTGGGCCTTTTTGCCTTTATTAGATAGCACAGCTGAAGAGAGACAGGAGGTGATGGGAGGAGAGAGTGGGGGGATGACATGCAGCAAAGGGCCGAGGTCTGATCCGAACCCACAGCCGCTGTGACGAGGACTATAGCCCCTGTAGAAGGGGTTCACAACATACTGTAACCGCTAGGCTATCGACGCTCCGTATTAGCTATTTTTAGATATTTTTGATACTGTCGCAGTTTGCACCGGAGTTCAGAGAGATACGTTTATTTTTATTTTTATGTATGGCAAAATTGACGATAAAGAGGACTTTGATTTAAAAAGAGGAGGAAAGATAAATCACCAAACAGAATATAATCTGACTTGAAGGTGAAAATAAATTTGAAGGTACAACGATACAATATGGTGTGTAAGAGAAGCGTAAAATGCACTTAAATAGTTAAAAGAGTTCATTGAATAACATTTGAAAAAAAATAAAAAGGTACACTTATGTCAAACAATTCTAAGTTGAATTATTACAGTTATACATGTTACGGGGCGGCTGTGGCTCAGTGGTAGAGTTGGTCGTCTGTCTCTGAACAGAAGGTCGGGGGTGTGATCCCCAGCTCCTGCAGCCACATGTCCAATGTGACCTTGGGCAAGACACTTAACCCTAAGTTGTTTAGGGATTAGTTAATAACAGCCTCTGCCATCAGTGTGTGAATGGTTGTGAATGTGTAGGTGTGTCCTGCGGTGTAAAAGCGCTCTCTATACAAGCTCAAGTGCTACTATCATGTACCATTTACTATGTTTTAGCACAAATAGAAAGTATGAATCTGGATTTGTATTTGAATGAAATGTAATATATCATGTTTTTATCATCTCAGCAATGACCAAAAGAGAAAAAACTCCCAGCATTACTTCAAAGACTACGAGGATAATCCCTCCAGAGACCATGAAGAGGTTTCCTCGTATTACCTGGGGACGTTAGAAAGTTCCAAAAACTCTGGGATGTCGTCCAGCAGCTATGAACTGAGTCAGTACATAAACGGAGCTGAACACAGCGAGCCTGTCCCACAATCTGCTCAAACATCTGATGCAGGTGAGTAGACTCAAAGTTGTTGTTCTTTTTTTTCCCTCACCTCAACCTATTTCCTGACGACTCCTGTTCCTTCCATCATATCTCCTCAGCGCATCAGATGTCCGCCCCTCTGAAGTTCTCCATCCCTCATGCAGTGGTAAGTTTTGGACCTGCAGGACAGTTGATACGAGTCAGTCCAGGCCTGTCTACTCGGGAGAATGTCAGCCAGCTGGAAATCCACAGTATGGAGGTGAGTTCAGCACAAGTGTAGGAGCCATAATGTGTATTTTATCTCTGTTGGTTATTTAATGTTTGGCTCCTTATTAGGGCTGCAGATTTTCCTCTATAATCCCATTCGAATCTGTATGCTTTATCATTTTTAATATTCGAATATATTCAAATCTTTTAATGCTAAAATGTAGTACTGTTTATCCTTTACAATAACTAAAGGCAATTTTACTAATTACTACGGCAAACCTTGAGCCATACTGCATGTCAATGGCCCACATGATACGCACGCATGTAGTTGTTACTTATGTTTTGTCCACTAGAGGACACTAGAGGACAATTTAACCACTCAAAACAATGCAAACAATAGAGGATCCACATTCAAGTTTTGTCTATAAAATGTGCTGTGACAGTCACATATGCCTCCGTGACTAGTGATGTCAACCCATCTGTTGTTAAGGCGATCTTTTTCCCACTGAGAAGCTTAAGAGTATTTAACAGTTTAGGAAAAGACATATGTGCAATGTCTCTGGCGATAAGACTCCGTCATGATGACTTCATGCCCTCAGAGGGGTAGCGAGGCCGACAGCAGGATAGGGTACCCCACTGATGGAGTCTAGACACTGGTGGTGGTGGTGGTGATAGAAGAATGCAGGATGTGATGAGGAGTGGGTTTCTGAGGCTGTATCTGAACTCTGCTGGGGCGGAGGAGGGTCACAGCGATCGCACTGAAATGACAAACTGAGTGTGGAAGAGAGAGAACAGGTTTTAAAATTTGATCACAGCAGGATGATTGGTTGAGAAAGTTTGTGGCAGAATCGGGTCTGATTATTATCTAAAGAGTAAACGCCCCAAATCAGCTGATCACCAGAGCAGCAAGACGGGGGAAGTGGCGGAGAGGGGGGAAGTTGAATGTTGCTCCAGAATGAGCTCAGCGTACGTTCAAGCAGGAACTTACGCCATATCTGTATTTATAAAAGAAGTGTGATGATGTTGGATGTGACAGGGACTCTGATAGATGCAGATCCTACTGTTCAGGTTCAAGGAAAATATGTTTTTTTTAAACTCAGAATTTGTTTGTATGATGGTGTGTTGCTCATGCTATGACAATAGCTTTGGTTAAACTTTTGACTCATAACCCTGTATCATGATACACATATACTGCTAGACACTTGTCTATTCATTGCCCTATCACTGAAAACATGAATAACACTGAACAGAAGGAGTTTATCTTCATGTCTGGACTCAGGTGATTCTGAGTGACACAAAGGAACAGCAGGAGATGAGAAACTTCCCAGGGCCCTTAACCAGGTATTGTGTTTCTGTCATTTTGTCTCTCTGTCAGAATGTATCCTGCTCATTGTCATCTTTTTATTTTTTATGTTTATTTAACAGGGACTCATTGAACACTGCTTCATATGTAAAATACAAAGTAGATGCCATGCATACAGGTTTCTAGGCCTGGCCAACCCCTGTCCCTGCTCAGCTTTTTGGATTGAAACAGAAGCTTTAGACTGAAAGAAATACTGAAATAGTGATACTATATAAATATAGACTTTATAAACTCAATACAGTAAAATGAGGATTATAAGAGGAAACAGTCAATGCTCACAGACTTGCTTCAGTTTCAGCCATTGTTTTACCTGCGTATATCTCAAATAGTAATAGGTTTCATACACATTTTACAAATATAATATGTATAAGTATAACTGCTATATTTATTTGTCACTTTTTGATGTTTTTGAAGAGAGGACTTGCACAAAGTAGATGCTATGGAGTTTGCCCACCAGAGGGCAGACACATGCATGAGAGATGACAAACTGCATGATAAGAAATCTGCTGCCCTCTTGTGGAATCTACTGATATTGCTCTGCAGACAGAATGGGGTAGGTGGATCATATATTAAAAAAAAAGGACAAGCTGGCTTTACATCAAAGTAATAATCGTGATTTTGATGACAAAGTTTTCCTTTTTTTCAGAAAATAGTCGGATCAGATATCGCAGAGCTGCTGATGCAGGGCTCACATGCAGATGGAAGCTGGGAGCCAGAGGCTCCCACGCTGATCGACTTCAGCGAGAGCTCCACGGCTGAAGTACCCCCTCAAAGAGGAGACGACCTGCTCACAGGAAACTTGAGCAGCTTCAGCTCTGAGACGTCAGAGAAAGCCCTGCAGAGCTACACTCAACTACTGCTGGCTGGAAGAAAAAAGGTGTCTTTGTTGTTGACCTTCTATTCATACATTTTTAAATACACAACATTCAAAAATATTAAATTACAAGTCAAAGTCCTGAATTTAAACTACTACTTATCAGCTAAGTGTACATGTAGCATGGTGATTAAACAAGTGAAGGTAGAGCAGAGAAGAGATCAAAGTTAATAAACTATGTCAACTTTACACATAGATAGTAATCCCCATACACAGAAATGTTTTTTTTATTGACTATTTGTAAGGATACATATCAAAATAAGCTGCCAAAAGCTTAAACCTACATTGTCATACAAGTTGCCGTTGATGTCACAGTGTGCAGGGATTTGAGTGTTTGTCTGTTCACACCTTTTTTGTGTTTACAAGGAGGCCTTGGAGTCAGCTATGAACAGCAACCTGTGGGGACATGCACTATTTCTGGCCAGCAAAATGGACAACAGGTCCTACACCACCGTGCTGAGCAGGTGAGAAATGGGTGACAAAGTCTTTTGAGACATGACAGCTGCAATGTATCGTTACACAACTTTACACATGGCGGTAATTTGTGAGGAATGCTTTCTCTGACTAAACTGAGATATAGGCTTCTTGTGGTCTGCTGTGTTGCTGTTGCATGAACATATGGTTAGTATTTGTGTCACTATTATGTGGAGTATATCCTCAGCATCCTGCATGTGAGTTTTAATCAAGCACCCAGGATCGAGCTGAGCTGTAACTTGACGTGGCCGCTCAGAGTTCCTAAACTTCCAAACATTCATCACAGGACAGCGGGAGCCTTGAAAGAATTTTCTCTTGTACACATCATCAACAACAGTAGGAACATTGTCAAGAAGGACCATGTACTGTAATAAGATAATTCCAGACCATTCTTTAGCAGACAGTCCTGTGACAATGTCAGAAGTGGTAGAAGTCAATTGACAGCCTAAATTAAGAATCCTGCAATTGCAAGGGTATGACCCACAGTACTCTGCTTCTAAGAGGCAAGTACACTATGTTCACATTAAGGTCTAAGCACTGAACCCTCACGGACCGGTGGCAGGTGTGCATTGTGTGAGTGTGTGAGTCTGCGAGGGTGCGTGGCTGATGAAATGCAACCAGTGAGAGAGAGACTGTTGCGATGGGCGGGCACGTGATAAAGCAACGTCATACTCTTTTCTGCTTTTCTTGCTTTATACTGTGAATATGTCCACTCACATGTAGCATTGATACAGAAAGGCAGAAAACTGTCATCATAGTGTCTTGAATCATGCTGTAAGGGATATGTAATTAAGCAAGCAAGTGGCAAGGCTGTCCTAAACTCCCATCCATCCATCCATTATCCATACTGCTTTTTCTCGTTCTGGGTCGCGGGGGGCTGTAGCCAATCCCAGCAGTCATTGGGCGAGAGACTGGGAACACCCTGGACTGTGCGCCAGTCAATCACAGGGCTGACATATAGAGACAGACAACCCATCACACTCACAATAACACCTACGGGCAATATAGAGTCAACAATTAACCTAGCCTTTGTAGTTGAATGTATAGGCTTATCAATTGGCTGCAACCTGCAAACTCACTGCACCACTAAATGACACTAAATCCTACAGACAGGTCCTTCTACTGACTGTACTCCCATAGCATTGGCTGCAGTCAGAAGTAAGGGAGGTGGACTCACAGATGCTTGTAATACGTACGTCTTTTGTGGCACGTTTCAAAGAATATCTTTGGTAGGGCTGGGAATCTTCTGGTGTTTCATGATTCAATTCGATTTCGATTCTTGGGGTCACGATTTGATTCAGAATCTATTTTACTTCCTCTCTTGTTGTGCAGAGTTTTCCTTTGCTGTTGAGTTATTTATAAATTGTAAATGTGAGGGTACATAACAGACCATTAACACTATGCTGTAAATAATCTAGCTGGACATACAATAAGCCCAATTAAATCTCTGCGTCAGTCACAGTCATATTCTTGTGCCAAGTGGGGCCCTGTATTTCAAACGTAGAAACGCTGTGTATCACTGTGTATCACTAAACTAAAGTTTCTGTAAACTATTTATCACGTAACCCGATCCATTTTTTCCAGGCTATTTTAGCAACACCAGTATTCCCCACAGCAGCATATGTCACTGGAAGAATGTCTTGGGGAGGGGTGACAGATAGCCAAGAGGATTTTTATTTGCGATTGAAAAGAGGGGCTGAATTTGAGCTATTGCCGCTGTGTTTTACTTCTATAAAGAGTAGAAGCAGCAGTGGTGCCTTAAATTGGATGGCTGCTGTTTAAGTACAGTAGCAATGCTGCAAGCATGTACTAAAGCTTTGAATGAGATATGCATTGACAACAAACTCCTCTGTTGGCAGGTTTACTGGACAGCTAACAGCCAGTGATCCACTCCAGACTCTCTTCCAGCTGCTGTCTGGAAGAATTCCTGCCGTAGCAATGGTAAAACACCCACAACATAAAGTCCTCAAGGATCCAAATGGTCACTATTTCAATAATAGTATTTTAAAAATGTTAAAGATTTGATTGTGATTTTCTGCGTCCAGTGCTGTGGGAATGAAAAATGGGGAGACTGGAGGCCTCATCTGGCTGTAATGCTCTCCAATGAGACGGGAGACGCTGCTGTCCAACAGAAGGCCATCGTCACCATGGGAGACACTCTCGGTAGTGATTCACAGACTGACAGACAGGTTGTAATGTTGTTTCTGCACAGTTATGTGAGCTGATCATTTTGTGTCGCTCTTCCTGTGCAGCCTCCAAAGACCTCTTATATGCTGCCCACATGTGCTACCTGACGGCAAGTGTTCCCTTTGGGGTGTTCACACAGAAGGCAGAGAGACTGGTGCTCCTCGGCAGCAGCCACAGGTGAGCTCTACACTAATAAAGTCTGCTTGATGAATTGATTAAATTACAATACAAGGTTCTTTGGCTCTTCCCCATTGGAGCCTTTTTGGTTCCTGACAGAACATTTTTTAAAGGTTCCACCTTGAACCCTATGAGGAGGGTTAACCTTTAACTTAACATAATAACTACAACTATCTGTGAATCTTTCCACCAAGAGCGGTTCTAAAGAGACTCCTATGATGTACCAGTACTTCTAAGAAACTGCAACAGACCCAGATGTTCTTTAAACATAATTTTTTATCAGGAGGCTGTTTGAATAGCCCCATTGTCTTCTCATGGCTTTACAAAGAAGCATATTGCATTAAAGGTCATGTATCATACTCATTTTCAACCAGTTTAAAAGGTATCAGAGGTCAAAAATCCACTCTGATCCTGTATTTGATCATGCCTATAAACCCCTCTATTTCAGCCCTGCTCAGAACAGGCTGTTTCTGTGTCTGTAGCTTTAAATGTAAATGAGCTGTGTCTGACCACTCCCCTCTCTGGAAGAGGATGTGGCTCGGGCTTTCTTGCAATATGCCCTATTGTTTTCGGTGAGAAGGCAGACTCAGATGGCAGAATAAACACCTAGCTGTGGGAGTGTCACCCACCTGGGGGAGGGGTTACTGCCCTTTGTGATGTCACAAAGGGAAAATCTCCAAACGGCCTTTTTAAGCACATATTTTCTGAAAAGTGGAGCAGGGTTTGTAGACGAACAGGGACACATATTAGTGTTAGAGAAATATGGCAAAGTGTGTTTTGCATAATATGAGACCTTTAATGTGTAGTAAAGTACAAGTGAGAAAAAGTCATACAACCTTGAATGAGTTTGAGGTTGAATGGTGAGGTTCTTTCAACCCCTATGCTTTAAACCAGCGTTTCTCAATTGGTGGGTCGGGACCCAATAGTAGCTTGCCGTCAGTTTTCAGGGGGTCGGGAAGGTATGCGTAGAAAAAATGTGTTCCCTTTCTTTGTTCTGTGTCATGTTTTGTACCGTCTGAGGTCCAAACTGCACAATTTTTCATTGAACAAATGTGATTGGTTCAGAATTTGGGTCAAGATGTGTCATGAAGGAGTTGGTGGTGGGACCCGAGGCTAGGTGCAATAAGAACTACAGATTTAAACAATCCTTGAAGGACTCTTTCCTTCTAAAAATGGTTGTTTGGATGAAACAGGTTATTTATTAAAACCCCTAATCTTAAAAATAACTCTTAAAAAACTTTAAAGGGTCTTCAGGGCAAAAAGTGGGACTGGATAGAACCTCGGCCATCAAGAAGAAGCCTTTGGGATCCCCTATTTCTAAATTTAGAAGAATCAGAATCAGCTTTATTGGCCAGGTTTGCTTACGCATTCAAGGGATTAGACTTTGTTAAACTGTGCTCTCTTTGTACAAAAGTACAACATTAAATATAAACAAATAAGCAGGTTTATGATCGTTAAAGAGAAGCTGTTTTGTTTCCTGTTTCCTGTCTGCTCCTTTAGGCAATCCTTTCAACACTTTGCAACAAACTCTGCCATCCAGTGCACCGAGCTGTATGAGTACTGCCAGACACTAGGAGGCCAATTCTTTTCAATACCAACCTTTCAGGTAGCTCCCGCTTACACAAGATCTCACTGCTCTCTGCTGCTCTTACTAAATATCATAAATAATACAATTCTCATGTTCCAGTACATTTGATAAACAGGCATGTGATGTTGAATGTTTCTGCATTCTGCTCAGGTGTATAAGTTCCTGTATGCATGTCGACTTCTGGACTGCGGACTGGCTTCTCAGGCCTTTCACTACTGTGAGGTGGTCGGACAGGCCATCCTCCGACAGAGGGAGCCTTTCTATGTGCTGACTGCAGAGGTCATTAAGGTATTCACAAAACAAGTCCTGTGCATATTATTCATACAGAGACTTTAAATGCAAAACATAGTGTAACCGTTTCAAATAAATGTAAGTTTATATTTATGTCTTTTTTCCTGCAGCTGTCAGACAGGCTGAGACACTCTGAGGGCCAGTTCAGTGATACAGGGATAGGCGGAGCCGTACAGGATCCCACCTGGCTGAAACATCTTCGGGCTAGACTACACAGTTTACAGGTGGATGCTCCCGACTAGCTTCTCAAGTGCTTTTCAGAAATGTAATTCTAATTTGCAGCAGGGTTAAATAAAGCAAAGAAGCTTTATGCCTCAACAACAGTGCTTAGACTGGACCATTATTGTCTGATATGACGTAAGAGCGTATGTTCCTGATAGTTTCTTTTTTTTCTAAACCATCCAGGCTGCTGGTTTAGAGTTCTGCCAAAAGTATCATTACAATTCAAAAGCAGCCTACATGTTAAAAAATAGCAAAAGCAGAGGTAACATTTTGCATCCGATTTGTCTTTGCAAATGTATTCAAGTAAATGTATCCCTCTCATCCTTTATACAATTCATACTAGCTGTGGGTGCTAGAGGTGGTTCATCTGTTTTATTAGGTGAGCCTTTATTGTTTCATGTAGCACCATCATCACATCACAATGTTAGTTTATCCAATATATTTGTTTATGACCAAATATTTACAAAGCCGCTGACATTCCCCCAAGCCTCAGTTAAAATCAGGTTGGTCCATAGCCTAGTGGTTATGTTGTGCGCGTCATGAACAGAGGCTACAGTCCTCGTCGCAGCAGCCGTGGGTTTGAATCTGACCTCGGAGCTTTGCTGCACGTCATCCCCCACTCTCTCCTCCAAACATTTCCTGTCTCTCTTCAGATGTGTCCTTAAAGCCAAAAAAAAAACAATAAAAAGATTTCATTAGCAACTGTTAGCATGCCAAAATGCTAACTAAGTGAAGAACAAAGAGAGCAGCTTATCAGTAAAGTTTGTGTGTCAGTATTATCATTGCAAGAATGTTAGCACGATGGTTTTATCATTTCACTCAAGCCACTGCTGTGCCGTAGTAGAGCTCCTGCAGGCTCTTGATTTTTCTTTTTCAGACATCAAATCTATATATGTATGTTTTTTACTTAGACGGGGAATTATGACTGTACAGAAACATACCAGCCTGAAGAAAGTGCTTTGGCCCATGAGGATGGCAAAGCTTACTTTGGTAATGTTTTGAACTCTCGTTACTTCAAATATTCCCACCATGTACTGTATACGCTCTACATCTGCAAATGAATACTTAAACATTTCTCCTTAATGTCGCTTTCATTTTTGTTTTACGATAGAGTCAGACTTGCAAGACCGAGGCAGTGACATCCAGAGTCCAGAGCCTGAGCTACTTTATTACAGAGGCACGGAGGATCAAGAACATTTCAATCATCAGGTTGAAGAACACAATGAGGAAATGACAACTTCCTCATGGGACACTAACCAGGACTGGTACAACAAGTGCAACAATGTGACCTAATCACTTCTGTCAACCCACACTTACTGCACATGTGATATCCAGTCTTCATGGTCCCAGTTATGTCACCATCATCTCTCTGTTGCTCTGTCCAGGCCACCCGCCAACCATCCCATGCCAGTAACAGTGGTTTATCCTCCCCCAGTGCAAACAGTGGCTGCTGGCCAGGACTTCAGTTATCATAACACAGATAGTGCTGAAGTCAGAACTGCTTTGCCACATTGTCCTCAGAGTAATCTGCCATCAGCAGCCGAGGGTAAGAATCCGAAGCATTAAGAGATCAGTCTTTCCAGTCTCTATTCAGCTTAACTGTGGCGAGTGAGCTTGAATGTGATATTTTGATTTCATTTCTCCTACAGGGGCTGGGTTGTCCTCTGTAGCAGGCACAGTGAGTCATATTTTTCTCACGTTATGTATTGTAACAAAGCAAGTACCACAGACATTTCAACTTCTGTCTTTGATGCTGTTCCCTTTGTTTTCTTTTCTGAATTTATGCTCAAACTTAAGTCCTTTGCCACAGTGTTTCAGTAATAGATTGGTATAAGTTTATAGAGGTTACAAAAAGAGATACCTGGATGTGAATGACGTGTGTCTACCTTTTGAATATGGGGGGTCAGATGCTGGAAGTCACCACCAGTCAGCAGCAGCAGAGCCAGCAGAGCGTACCACAACAGTTTGTGGCCTCCAAAGTGAGCCACGAGCCCCTGAAACAGGTGGGTGGAGCCCCTGTTATGTTGACACATTTTAAACCGCATGACAGTCATTTGACATTTGTCTCATATTCCCCACGTTCTATGAAGAGCGCCAAGGCCGGCTGGTTTAGCGGTTGGTTCAAATCAAAACCCAAAGATGTTTTGAAGGAGAGCACAGAGCAGGACAGCCCAGCTCAGACAGTAAGAGTTTAATACATCATGCATTCAGTTACAAACATGTTTTTTTAAACTTGGTGATAGCATTCATCATTTTGTATGTTTTATTTGAAGCAGCAACCGAGTGCTGGCTTCTGTCCTCCTCCCCCACCTGCGGCTGTCCCACCTGGCATGTTTCCGTCCCAGTCTTCTTCTGCAGGGATCAATCCATTTTCAAGGAAAGCAGGTGAATTAAAAAATTATTGTTTTACCTGTAGAAATGGAAATTACAGTTGTTTTGTAGTTTTGAGATTTCAACTATTCAACGTAAATATGTTGCTAAATTCCACATTCATCTTTGTCATGGGGGATGTCTGAGGTCAGCGACGAGCTGTGTTCTTGACATTAACACAGATGCTGACCAACGTGTCAAATTTCATATCATGGCTTAAGCACAGTCATGGGATGCTGCCTGCATTTTTTTTAGTCATTAAATTTAAAACATTGGCTTTCACTGATGACATTTACCCTAAATTCAACTACGCAAATTAAATGGTTTTCTATAAATATCCATGTTTTCTTCACAGGCCAGCAGCTGGGTTAGAGACCACTCGCCTGTGTCACAGGTAAATTCAATAACTCAAAGATTAAAGATAAATATGCACCATATTTAAGATGTTTTTGAATTGTTTGCCTATGCCCTTAAAATCTTTGTATTTTCTAGGATCACTGATGCCACTTAAACCAACGCTGGGATAATTTACCGAACGTCTTAGTGAACTCAAGTGGGATCGTTACCACTCCCCTCGGACCACATTTCCTTTTTGAGGATGCCCTTTCAAACTGCCTGCTTGTTCCTTCATATTGCATTTTAGATATAGAAGTACCAAATTGCAGTGACACATATCCCAGAAACAGCTGAGTTCTTCTGAAAAGCTGACAGAAGGGAAATTACCGGTGGATGTAGGACATATTTTGACCCCAATAACCATTTAAGTGTGAGGGATTTGACTTTAGTGTATCAGGGGAGAGTTTGAGGACTTTAAATGTGACCACTGCTGGAACGTCTGTAAGATATAAGATTCTTATAATTCAGGTCAACCATAAATAATGATCCAACCCATGAGCTGCAAGAAAAGCAGCTCAATTCAGTCGTATTAAGAAGCACAAAGTCAACATTCCTATTTTTTCAATTCCAATATATTTTCAATAAAACACAATGAAGCAATCATTTTATAAATATCAACATGAATGTGATACACATTAAATGTAAATTAATTATTTTAAATTAAAAGTCAATGCTGTGGTTATTTTCTAGCCTCAAGGAGGCCACATTCTATCTTCAAAGCTATAAGCAAAGTGTGTTGCCTGATGTTTCAAGGCAAGTAAAAAATATGATTATATTTTTTACATTTTGTAGTTGATGTGGTGCAGGTGCATGATGGGTAATACCACAGGTTGTGATGGGGGAGGGGGGAATCCAGAAAGACCGCTGCCAGGCCAGCAGACATTTAAAGGATCAAACTGTTTATGTGCTGATAATACCGTGCGTCGCTTTGATCTAAAACAGGAGGTGTATTCGTAGCTATTTTATATACATGTCTGTGTGACTGCATGGTATGTGTGCGCTCCTTAAAGATGTACATACAGCAGGGATATACTGTATGTGTTACCTTATAAACATATTTTGATGTAATTCATGTTTTTGTATTTGTCATGTAGTGTAGTGCTTATTGTATTACCATACACTTCTGTGTGTTTTGTACTACTGGACCAGCACAAGATAAGATGCATAAATGACCAGTTCCCGAGTGTCATTTTATATGAGTCATTTCTCAGTATTATTAAACGTTTACACCATCTTCATATTTGTATTTTTATGTGATATAAATCTGACAATGAGTGCAAATAATCTGGGGACATCTCCCAACTTCCACACTTTGGTCCCCAAATCTAACCGTCTCTGTGTAGCAATCAATCTAAATGTTTTTTGGCAGGTTATTGGCAGGCAGTAAATGGTGACTCCCCTCTTGGCCGTCAGTATCAACTGAATTCCAGGCCGGTGTGTCCCACTCACAGTTGGCAAGTGCAGACTAATGGTAAAAAGAGACTGTGACCGCCGTGTTGTCACTTACTCTAGTATATTAAGTGAGACGCTCCTTTTGGAATCCTTTTTTTGGCAAGATGCATTTATACAGCATGCAGGGGCGGACTGGGATAATAATTCAGGCCGGGAGTTTGACCCCATCCCAGGCCACCCTGTCCAAATGAACCACTCATTGTGTAAGCTTACTGCTCTGCTCGATTACATATCTAAATCATAATAATAAGATCGCATTATGACTGAGCACGGTGCTGCAGTGGTTAGCGCTGTTGCCTCTCTGTTCCTGGTTAGAATCCCTGTCGGACAGGAGCCTTTCTGTATGGAGTTTGCAAATTTTTCCTGTGCATGTGTGGGTTCTCTCTGGTTAATTTGGTGTGGCTTCCTCCCCACAGGCCAGAGCAAAAATAAAAAAGAGGGCTGATCATTTTTTTAATTGACCCTTTTGTTCTTCACCCTGAGCAATATGGGTCCCCTTTAATCCTTTAGAGCTTGACCTTTGACATGCTCAAGTTGTGGTCATGGTACAATATGATCCATGAGGCAAAGAGATGCTAACTTGACATTTAATGCATACTGACATTCAGAAAACAAACAAACAGACTTTAACAGGACATTAAAAGATCCAACTTGTAAGTGCTTAGGAAGAACAAAGAAAATATGAAATCCCTGGCTGCAGTTCTACTTATAAAACTCTACTAGACCGAGGCAGTGACATCCAGAGTCTAGAGCTTGAACTACTTAATTACACCTCGGATCAAGAAAATTACAATCATCAAGTTAAAAAACACACTGAGGGATGAATTACGGAGGCAATTTCCATACTGAATTACAAGATTTCCATGTTAGCTAAAACACAGTAGGTGCAGTGCAGTTCACTTTCACCCTCACTCATGCTGTCACAACTTCCTGTCCTGAAAAATATGAATATCATATATGCTTTCCTCACCCCAAATCTTTATTGTACACACCGGTAAAATGATGCTAAACTGATATGTTCAAAAGGTCAACTTAAATTTAAACCCTGAACTCAAACCACATTTCCAATATTGAAATAGATATGCTGTTAAACACAAAATGCTTATTAAGCACAATTAGGACAAGATGCATGCCTACATCACATAGCAATCTCTGATTGCAAAAAGTGATGACTTGCTGTTAATCTAGCTTCCCTGAACCATTTAAACTGTGGTCTATTAATGTGGGTGAAAAAATGTGTCCCTGGCATAAGAAGTGGACATGGCATGTTGCTGTTGGTGTCCAATTTAAGGAAAAGTGCAGAAGTGCCAATCACACATGTTCTCTCTTAAGGCTACTCCAGTGGCTGCACAAAAAGAAGTCCGATTGTTTGGTGCCAAAAGACAAAATGTTTTTGTTCAGTAAACATTTTGCCAATGAATGTATGGTATCAATGGCTTGTTCCAAGTGTTTTTCAATACAGCATGATGTCCATTTTGTAAAAATGGTCCCATTAGTGCCACCTGTTATCCACGGTGGAGACATAACAATGCCACCCTCATGTCCAAAGATGATCAACTGCTGGCTCAAAAAACAAAACAAAGAGCAAAACAAAACAAAAAACAAGACAGCAAAAAAAAAAAGCTTGGGTGAAGTTACAGTGGCAACGTCCACGTCTTATATACAGTCTATTTTGCAGCCTTTGCTGGTTGTGCATAGAGAAATAGTGCGTCAAAGGTCACTGGATAATAGACACAAAGTGTACCTGAGAATATTAAGCATTGATGTTGGTGTTTTATTATGTGTATAAGCACTGATTGGTTGGGACATTAAGCTGCCCCTTCATCTGGCAGGACATTAGGACCCGTCATTAATACTGTTTTAAATGAATGTCATCTATGCATCTGTGCTAATGTCACTGATACTATAGTTAGGTATTCAAATCTCTGTGCATCAATGTTTTCAAGGCGAGGAAGTGATGAGCCTTCTGAAATGCAATGCCCAGTGCCTTTCGTAATTGCACTGGGTCAGCATGTCCCACAGCGGTATTTAGAATAAGCCCGACATGCGAATATATCATTAGCAGAAATTCATCAGGATAAACTTACTGCATTTCCAAAATGCAATGGCAATGCTTTATGAACTGCATTAGTCATCTTAATGCTCTTGTATGCTCATAAGTAATGCACTATCAAGCTGTCAGATGCAGTGCCAATGCTGTGCGTGTGGTAATCTGTATCCTACAACATTCTCTTGGAAACCCAACACCACGGAGACAGAGTGTGCGCAAGAAGTTTCAAAACTCATAAGACACACATATCTAGTACATACCAGAATATAAATAAACTGGTGCCCTTTGACTCTGAATGGAACCAACGTTTCTGCAACTGCATATTTGAAATAATCAAACCACTGCATTCATGTATAACTATCTCTGGATGTTTACAGTACCTGTCTTTACACAGATTCAGACACTCTTGTCCTTGTGGTTCAGCATGTGCTGTGCAAGCTTTGTTGCACACTGGAAGGATTTGTTGCACTCAACACAGACAAATATCCTTCCAGCACATGTTTGCTCCTGGTGGAGCTTTAGGGTGGCTAACTGGCAAAAGTTCTTGCTGCAGCCAGTGCAGCTATGTGGTTTCTCTTTACTGTGGACGTACTGGTGACGGATGAGGCGGGAGGCCATAGCGAACGCCACGCCACACTCTGTACACTTGTGAGGCCGTTCACCGCTGTGAATGGCCTCATGTTCAAGCAAGTTGGAGGACTTTGTGAAACACTTGGAGCACACAGAGCAGGCAAACGGACGCACTCCTGTGTGGATCTTCTGGTGCTCTGCCATACGACTGGCCAGGGCAAAGGTCTTCCCACAGTCAGGGCAGGAGAAGGGCCTCTCTCCCAGGTGCTTACGCTCATGTCGCTTCAGAGAGAGGGGTTTATTGAAGGTCTTTCCACAGTGCTTGCACGGGAAGGGCTTGTCATTGGTATGCATGTTCCGCTCGTGCTTTCGCAAGTCAGAGGAGCGAATGAAATCCTTCCCACAGGTGTCACAGACGTAGGGCTTTTCACCCGTGTGAGTGCGGATATGCTTGCGGTAATCTGATGACCAGATATAAGTCTTGTCGCAGAAGGGGCAGTGGTATGGTCTCTCTCCTGTGTGTAGACGCTTGTGCTGCTGCAGCGTGCCCTGATGAGAGTAAGTCTTGCCACATATATCACACACATGCGGCTTGAGCCCAGTGTGTGTTTGTAGGTGACTTTGCAGGTTGCAAAGCTTCTTAAAAGCCCAGTGGCAGTGTGTGCACTTGAAGGGACGCTGTTCCGTGTCGACCTCACCACGTTTTTTCATCGCCACCAAAAGGCGAGGGATTTTGCTTTCTGCAGACTTTTTAAGGGATTTCTTAATATGAGGACTGTTTACATTATTTGTCTTGGTCTTGTTTCCACCTCCAACTGAAGAATTCTCCTCAACGTTTCTCTCTTTCAGCTTGGATGCCCTTGGTTTGACTGCGGCATCACTTAGTATCTTATGACTCTTGAGGTGTTGAGAGCAGGTCCTTTTCTTCTTTTGCGCAGCATCCAAAAGCTTGTCATTAGATCCATGTATTTCTGTGTTCTCACTATATTTGGAGTATTGTGACAATTCTCGCCCAGTTTTATTTTGGTCATCATGAAGTCCTGATTCCTCTCCAGGCGAAAGCTCTGAAAACTTCTCCACAAGAGACCAGTTTGGTGTTTGAGGGTTCAGATAAAGGATTTCAGTGTCACTGCTCTCTGGAAGTGAGTCCACACCTAAACAAATTACTGAGGAAACAGTCTTCACGCTTTTTGTGTTAATTAGGATCTGTCCATCTCCAGAAGAAGGAATGACACAAGATCTTTCTTGATGGTTCCTTTTGCTTTCATCAGCCATAGTCACTTTTTAAAAAAGGCATGAAATTCATACAGGGAACAGCTGTGTGTCCTTCAAGAATCTCTGAAAAAAAATAACAGAGAAGGTTAGTATCATAAAGCCTTACAATTCATGCCTGCTTGGAAATACTTTAATGCTGCATTCACTAGTATCCAATGCTTCACATAACCTTGCAGTTATATGACAAGCAATACCTCAGAGTTCAACAAATACTCCTGCGTAGATTTTCTCCTGATCTCTCCATAACACAGAAAACCCACAGTAGTCCTCAAAAAAGTTAACATTACAAATTCAAAATATGTTTCTGAGCTTCTTACTCTGTGGTGTTGTTCCGAGCAGGTCATGTCCATGAGATGCCACAAGATATACTAGCACCCCCACAACCCCCACACACCCCACCCCCCTCCGGTCTAGTAAAGGTCCATGAGAGACGTCCGGTGGTGTTTACGGGCGGGGTTTGGCTGCTGCCGTCTCTCAGGGTAAGCATCTTGCTAGTCAGCAAAAGCAATGATATGCTTCAGGCCTGGCTCAGCTTACATTTCACTGACTTAGCTTATAACCATGCGTTTGTATATAGCCTGTTGACTAAGTTACACAGTCAGTGGGCCTACTGTACAAAGATTGAGAGCATCAAATACCCTTGAACTTGAAAACAAACCCCATAAAATATGACCTTTGCTACCTTAATTTGGATACTTTAGAAAACATGCTAAGTATGCTTCCGTCAACTTGCTTTCAAAAGCTCTTAATTGAGTTTCCTGCATAGAGAGGCTAATTAATCTGACCTTGCAGTATGTATCCAAAAGTATAATATAGACACTTAAATAAGAAAACTGTTCACTTTAGAGAACATCTATAGCCTATTGTAAGTTAGAAAGTTGGCTACGCATGTATTATTCTTTTTTTTTGCGCATTATTATTATTATTATTATTATTATTATTATTATTATTATTTTGCGCATTAATGTTTTAATTAGTTGCGTACCGTAACTGTTGGGTTATGACGTCACACGACGCATGATTGATCGTTAATTGGCCATCGAAAATAAGCGTTTTAAAGTCAGGAAGATATCTTTTTTACATAAAAGTCAGTTTCACTCTTGATGCGATTCAAATCACAGCAAAGGTCGTGGAGGGCGGCTCTCAATTCTACTGTAATCCATGTGTATGTTCGTATAACGGCCTCAAGATGGCGCCGTCTGCTCGTCATTTTTTATGAACACATGAACAACAGGCTGTGGAAAATCCCCGGCTCCATACACACAAAACAACCTCAGAGGAAATCCTATTTTGGAGCACATCTTATTGTAGGCATGTGTGGTGCTGAACAGATTGTTCTGAATTAAATAACCCTTTGAAAAAGAGTTTACAAGGATCCTCTGCAGCTACTTTTCTTCACTTTTCTTCCCATGAAGATGGAATTTGTTTTGAATGTCTCTATTTTGGAATAAGGTTATAGTTACATATATGTCCAGAATATGCTTTAAAAAAAACACTGGAGGGGGGATGAATGTAGTTTGTGTGACTCGTTGTTTTTATGCCTTTTATTTAGGGAAAGGGCAGGTTAGAATCAGAGATCATGGAGCAGGGATGGGCAACTTTGGGCACAGCAAGGGCCACATTCATTTAATTGTCACTGCCAGGGGGCTAAATTGTAGGACACAAAAACAATTACAGTCAATTATGTCTCAAATTTAACTCAACATATACCAGTGATCAAATATTATTATGGACATATTTCTGTTTTTCATGATTTCATGGCAGATTTTGTCATGTTTTCTTCATGTTTCCAATTCATTTATATGTAAAAATTGCCCTGAGGGCCACATTGAGGATGAGGACAGTTGCCCACCCCTGTCATGGAGAGAAAGAGAGAGAGAGATAGAGTGAGAGAGAGTGAGGAACAACTTGCGGGAAAGGAGCCACATGCCGGATTCAAACACGGGCTGTCTGCCTTTGGGGCCACAGCCTATATGGGGTGCACACACTAACCACTAGGCCACCGGCAACTCTGTATGACTCCTGTATTTTGAGAACATTTTGTACCTCTGCTCTTAGACGATAAACAAGTTGCAATTCAGTTTTCTGTCAGTAGATGACCTCGTATTTCTTTCCTGTTGATAGTTTGGGACCCATGGAGACACTGAATAAGGATGATGTAATTTGTGATCGTACACTTTATGAGGCCATACTTTTAGGTAGTACTATTTTTATTCCTAAAAATTAGCCTTCATCCTTCTGCTGCTGTTGGCATGGGGATCACTAGGCAGAGGAGGCTGTTTCTTTCATTCAGAAACAACAGACAGGGTTCAAGCTGCTTATTGTGTTAAGTAAATGAGAGCTTCTCGTGAGACATTAATGTCCTGATTGAATGGGCTACGCTGGTCTGCCTTCCATTTTCCCAGGAGAGCAGATTGAAATTGGATACTCCACAAATCACCTTTACAAAGCTGCCCTTTAAAATCCAATGCGCCCTGTTTTGTCTAACGTATCATATTTTAGTCTCTGTGGAGTTCCTCCTGTGTACAGTTTCCCATACAACACCACACACACACACACACACACACACGCACGCACGCACGCACACACACACACACACACACACACACACACACACACACACACACACACACACACATACATTTAATGCTTCCCTGTATTTGCTGTATCTAAGGCTGTTTCACAAGCAATGACAAATACTGTTATACTGACTTAGTATCACAAAATGATGTATTTTTTTTAACAAAAGTAGTTCCCATACTTTTGAGATACTGTAAACCAGAGCTATGCTTTAAATCCTTATTTTGTTTTCATTGCGATATGAACACGAGCAAAACGCATTGCAGAAGCCTGAACATTTATAATCAATTATAAGATAATAAGATAAGATAATATGTTATTTTGTTGGCATCTGAGTGGTGTACGAGTGAGGCTGAGAAAGCAGAGAAAAGCGAGGAAAAATGTTGTTGATGTAGACATTGTGCTGAAAAAGAACCAGAATCCTGCTAAAAAGAAACATTTGTGATTGAGGACAGATGATGTGTGCAGGAACACAGGTATCCTATCGTGTTAATACAGTATATAGCTGAACAGTAGAAACTCATATGACTGTAATGAAAAGGAAGAGAACATAAAAGTAGTTATTGCACATAATGTATCATCACCGCGATATCGAACAAAAGTTTCGCACATCGCAGATTTTCTTCGTATCGTGAAGGTGAAATGTGGCGACTTTAAGTTTCTCTTTAGTGCGAGATAGAAGAAGAAGTTATTCTTTATTAATCACAGAGGGGAAATTCAAAGTTTTCAATTCTGTTGTTGAGACATGCAACACAAACACCTGAACAGTTTGGGGATACATTACTTTGCTCAAGGGCACTTAGGCAGAGCTCAGAAGGTGAGCTGGCACCTCTCCAGCTATCAGCCAAACTTCAAGACTTGGTCTGCACTGGGACTTGAACTGACAATCCTCTGGTTTCCAACCCAGGTCCCAACAGCATGAGCTACTTGTCCATGAATAAGTCATTAAGTCATTAACATCAAACAAACTAGTTTTTAGGTACTTATTAATCTCCTCACGATTCGATTTTGACTCTTTGAGTCAGGATTTGATTCTCAATCTTTTTTAGATTCAAATGATTCTGCATTCATGATTCAAAGTCTATTTTTGAATTAGTACATACTTCAGGATCTACTCCAGTCATCTGTGAGACTGGATGAATTTCTTGCTGCCCCATTTGGCATTCTACTGAGTTAAAGACTTAGCCTAAGCACTTTTTTTCCCACCTCTAGCTTCTACAGTGTCTTTCTACACTAATTTTGGAATTCTTTGTTCAAAGAAAACTATGTCTTCCTTAAAAAAAGTGAAATGATGGTCTGTAATAAACAACAATAAAGCCCAGTTGTGGTGTGGTGACATTAAAGATGGCCTCTTGAACTCCAAAAGAAAGTTAGTCTTAGGCTCGCGCTTGTGACTAAATTCCTTTTGATGTTATATAACTGTGTACAGTATACGTTTTGTTCAAAACAACTTGTGTGTTCAGCAGGAGTTTCATCTCGACTCAAGGTCCTGCATGATGAAACCCAAGAAGGATACATCAGGTTACAACTTGTACCTTAAGCAGCCCAAAGTAAACAATGTTTGTTCAATCGAAGAGACACAAAGTACACATTCCTCACACTTATGTAAAACTGTTGCTCGTCAGAGTCGGAGTTGAAATGTTCATGACTCTGCGTCTTGGAGTTAGTCTGTCCCAACAAAGCTGTGGGTGTGTTATGTAAGTGTCCTTTGTGGTGACGCAGTACATGAACCCGGATGCTGAAGCTGTACCAACAACCAGACTGAGGAGCATCACCCAGGAAGTCCCTGCTGGGAAAAAAGATTGCGGTTTGTTAGTTTTCTGGGTGTTCCTGTTTCTTCCAGGCCTCCAGAGAAAAAAGTGTTTCCCTCTTGACCGCCTCAAAAGAAATAAAGGCAAACACATGTATGGCCTGCTCCGACCTCCACCTCAGTGGCAAGGAAGTGTGGACAACAGGAACGCCGCGAGGAATACAAAGGAGAAATCCTTCCTGCATATTATCCCATATGCTCTTTTGTAAAGCGTCTCGAGATAACACTTGTTATGAACTAGCGCTATACAAATAATGATTGATTGGTGATTGACACATGCATGCTTTCTTACACAACATTTCAAAGGTCTCCACCTTCATGAAATGTTTTCTCATTTAGCGTCACATTATTTCTATCGCTCCTGACTGAACACTACACAAACACTAACAGGATGTAATCTGACGGGGATAATCAATGAGTAGAGAATGTTTTAAAGACATTAAATAGACTTTGCTATAAACTTGGACATGAATGAACATCCCTTTGATCTATATATGTAACTCTCTGGCACACCGCACAGACAGAGAGAGAGAAAGAGAGAGAGTGCTGAGTCATTCTGCTGGTTCTTGAGTTTCATGGTGGAGAGAACACTGCCTTAATTGAGAACATACCAGACCTTGGAATTTTCCACACAACGCTGTTTCTCGACTGTGGAAATTGTTGGATTTTTTTCGCTATGCATAAGATTGCATAACTTGTTCTCTGCAGGACATCGACCCATACAGTACCTCTTAAAATGTAGACTTGATGGAGTTATATAAGAGAGTTTTTCTTCCTATGTTGCCTACTGCAGTTACACAAGACCTACTACTTCAATCAGACACATGGGATGATTTCCTCGATGTCTTTGAAACTAAACACACTGGTAAATTTCATTATGCCAATGTGGTCATCTAGTTTAACTCATGTCTTTATGACAAACAAGACAGTAAGAATAACTTTTAAAAAAGTAAACGGACTTGAGCTTGTATATTTCCTTTCTAGTCTTCTGAAAGCGCTTTTACACCACAGGTCACATTCCCACCCATTCACACACTGACGGTAGAGGTTGCTATGTAAAGTGACCATCAGAAGTAACTAATCCCATTCATACATATTCATACACAAATCTGCAATTACAGGACAACTCAAAGGACAGTCTACAGGACATCATACATAAGAACTCACGGGCTGTTTTACAAACAAATTGGACACAATACTCACATAAAAAAAAACAGACATACAATTAGCTAATTAAAATAGCAGGATGAGCCAGAAGCCCCCCGGGAACGTGCCCCAGAAGGGGAGGACAGATACATGAGAGCATGACTGGTTTGTTTTTAACCAATGTTTCAGTTTTCTTAGACCCTAGACCTCTTTCTGATGTCCTTAAGGACTTGTTGAGTTAGTCCACATCATATTAAGGAGAATAGTAACACGCTTGGCACTAACAGTGGCTTGCAACCTCTAGTGTGTCATCTTTATATAGAATGAAGAACTGAAACCAAAGCAGCACAGACAACAATGCCAGGAGAGTATTTTTAGCAGATTAGTGATGTTATTCTTCTGAGAAGTGAGTGCTGTTGTCCTCACAAGGACCGCACAGTGCAAAGAGGGCTTTAGTGTTATGGAAATTGTTACCAACACAGGATCTTGAATCAGCGTATCTTAGTTGATGGGCAGTCTCCTTCCTTAGAGTGCCACCCTGCTTAATCCTTGCTGTTTTTTTAGACATTGTAACAGTTGGAGGTACTTGTGGCCTAGCGGTAGAGCGTGTGCCCCATGTACGGAGACATGAACCTCCAGCGGGCAGCCCGGGTTCAAATCCAACCTGTGGCTCCTTTCCCGTATGTCGTTCCCCACTCTCCCTCTCTCTCTCCCCAATATGTGACTCTATATCTCCAATAAAGGCCCAAAAAGCCCAAGAATAAACCTTTAAAAGAGTGAAGAAACAATAACAGCTTTGGGTGTGGGCGAAAGGAAAGATGAGAGCTTATTTAGACCCTAATGTTCATAATCAGAGCACTCTTTCTTAATGTAGCTCGTAGGCAGCCTTAAAAACGGCCTATTTTGTTACCTCCACATTGAAGCTGTCGACCCATTACCTCTATGAACCTCAGTCTGTGGAAAACAGCAGTTGGACTGGTTTAACCAAAAGCTAATTTGATCCCTGTAGTTCCTCAGTTTACACAGAATTTCATTGTTGACTTCGCTGTCTGGCAACAGCCTTTTATATCACCAGATCGAAGAATGAGTGAGGGCAGGACTCAACATGCCCTATTTTCTTTAACCTTATTTGTTATTCTGCCTTTAGCAATTAAATTAGGCAAGACCGTGTCGGTGAGGCATTATAGTTGACAAGGATCTTATGAAGTGTCATTTTGGAATTACAATAAACTGCTAAAGCACTTACGCATACACTTAGAGGGACAATCCGTTTCAGCTATTATTGTTATTATTATATTTTTTTATATATACAAGTTTAACTGCAGACATTTGCCTGCCCAAAGTTGTGAACATGTGTAAGTATTGTTTTCTGATGACAAATCTAATCCTACTGTCCTTAAACAATTAAACGGGGTGTTGAAATCAGTCATTTCTTCGATGCCTCGCGATGCAGACGTGCACGATTCTGCATCGATGCAGTGACAGAACATAATCGATTACTGCATACTGACGTTGCTTGTATATTATCCGGCTGTGACGAGATCATCATAAGTTATTTTATTTTACAATGTTAAGACATTTATGTTGACATTGATTTCTGAAGCACTTTCTAAATAGTAAAAAAGGGAAATGATATTGTCACACACTGCAGACACTCAATGCACTGTGCAGCAGTCACAGTATAGAAACGTCATCACCCCCTCCCATTGGCTCGAGGTGAAATCTCCGGAGAATATCCTACTGTGTTCTCACAACAGCTTACTCGGACTTGCTGTGGAAAAAATACTAGGGGTCTGGCAGGAGAAACTCTTTGTAAAGTCCTGGTGAAAAAATGTGGCTGTTTGCGATACAACTCCTCCTGGAAACAGTAACAGTATTATCAATAATACAGTCTAAGATATTATTATATAATGTAGATACTGTAAGCTGTATCTAGGGCACACCTACTTATAGAAGGGTTTTTCTTTATTTTCACTATTTCCCACATTTTAGAATAAGAGTAGGTATTAAAACAATACAAATAAAAGATTTCATTTCTTTTTTCTTCTGGAAAGAAATGCATACATACGAAGACATCAACTTCACTATTTCTATTCATAGAAGAAACACATGTCAAACATTTAAGCCTTTAGATGAAAATGTCTTTAAGAAAATAACATGCATTTCAATCAGGTGTCTCAAAACATTTGACCGGTAGTGTATAATAATAAAAAAATAACTATTTTAGCATGCATGAACCTGTTGATGTTTTTTTTTTTGTCTTTTTGACGGGCTGTCTTTGATTTTAATACTTGTAAAAATAAGCACTTTTGTCATGACCGGCTCAAAGGCCATGGCAAATAATGGGAGAGACAACCAAAATAACAATAATTAACTAATTTATTTACAAAAAAAATACGAATTAAACTACAAAAGTAATGAAGAATGGACAAAGTAACAAAACAGGTAGCATATAGAAGAGTCTCCTTGAGTAGACTGAGGTGAGAGCTTTTATCCTGACTGAGCACCGGGCCCAGGTGCTCCCAGTCAGACTGATGGCAGCCACACCTACTAATCTCACCAACCTGCAACACAAGAAGAAGAGGAGGCACAACCTAACAGGCCACAGGGCCGTCACACCCCCCCCCCCCCCCATAAAGATGTGGTCCCAATGGGATCCACAGAAACAAACATTCATACAACATCATATAAGTAATATGAAAATGTAATAAGTACTTAATTAATTTACTTTACCACTCCGATTCAACCTTGGCACCAGGATCCTGTGGTGTAGCTACATTGCACAAGATTGAAAGGGCAGCAAAGATACAAACAAACAAAAAAAAACCCAACAAATTTACAGGACAAGTGAACACACAGACAACCTATCTGCTACTGTACTATGTTATCACATCTCTAATGCGAAACATCAGCAGACAAAATGACTGTAACACGGGACACCAAATTAACATTTCTGTCAGGCCTTTCAAAGGGCTAAACAAGGCCAATGGACTGAGATGTTTCACGACCTGTATAGGCAACCCTGCACTAACATATACAGAGTAACTCAAAACCCAAGTAACAGTCAATAGCATCACCATCAGAAGGATATCTGCCACAGACCTAGCAAAATGCAACAACGTTCCAAAGAAACACTCAACTGGTTTACCATTAACGTGATTCTCTGTCTCCATCTTGGTGGCTGGAGTAACCTGCTGGTTAACAAATATCTCTGCAGTGGAAACAGAAGATGGACAGTTAGCAAAGGACAGCAATGGTTTTGCATTATCATTCATTTTGTCAGGCTTGCCAATTTTATTACTAACTGTAACACACATTTCGGGACAATCAATTTCGATGTCACCCATTTCCACCTGAACAACTGGAACCACATTGACATCTGGTGGAGGATGCATGTCTGACCACATACGACCACCAGCTAGGTCATTTCCAAGGATGACGTCAACACCCCTCACAGGCAATGCTGGGCGCACACCCATGCACACTTCACCTTGGACCAACTCAGAACCTAGACAGAGTTTGTGCAGTGGAGCAGATAGAACAGACAAACCCATACCAAGGCTTATAACCTGGTCGCCTGTGTCTGTTTCTCCTGAGAAAGGGAGGACTGATGCTAAGATAAAGGAATCCAGGGATCCGGAATCCCTCAGGATTCTAACAGGCACTTGATGGCTACTTCCTGGAAGAGAAACATAGCCATTTCTAACAAAAGGTGCAAAGGCCTCTTCAACAACACTGAGCTTACCCTGACAAACACAAGGAAACTCACAAGAAACACATGTCAATAGAGCTGCTGCAGCAGCAGGTCTTGCATTAGTTTGTTTCAGTTTTAACTGCAAAGCACGACAGTCAGTTTTCCAGTGACCTTTTTTATGACAATAATTACAAATCAAATCCCTGTTCTGCAGCTCTTTACTTTCTCTGGACTCAACATAGGGCTTGAACACATCACTAGATAACATGTTAGCATTTGTCCTGTCCTCTCGCTGACTACAAACATTGAGTTTACTTACCCAATCAGTTTGGTGAGTCAAAACAAACTCATCAGCTAAAGAAGCTGCTTCAGAAACAGTTTTAACATGTAGTTCGTTGATATATGTAGCAATGCGTACAGGAACTGAGTTCTTAAATTGTTCGAGAATTATTAATTCTCGTAGCTGATCCAGATTTTGAACACCAGATGCTGTACACCAACGACTGAAACTGTTAACAAGGTCACGTGCAAACTCTAGATAAGACTGCTCCTCATCCGTTTTACCATTCCTGAAGCGTTGCCGATACGCTTCCGGAACCATTTCGTAAGCTTTAAGGACAGCCGATTTGACTTTCGGATAATTCAAACTGTCTGTAACAGACAGAGCAGAGTAGGCTTCCTGAGCTTTTCCTGTCAGTACACACTGTAACATTATGGTACGATCCTCATCAGGCCATTTTCTCAAATCTGCAACTCTTTCAAAGAGAGAAAAGAACGTTTCAGGGTCTTTTTCATTAAATTTGGGAATGAGTCGCATGTTACCAATCAAATCAAAAGAGTGAAGAGGGGAATGGTTCTGGTTTAGACTGCCACTATCAAACACCTGCCCAGCCCCTAGACTTAGCTTACCGTCTTTGATTAGATTTAGTTTCTCTCTTTCCAAACTTATTTTTGCCTGCTCACTTTTGAATTTCATTCTTTCGATAGCCTCAGTTTTCAGTTTTAGTCTTTCCTGTTCAATTTGAAGCAACAATAATTCTTTTTGCTGTTCAAAGGAAAACCCAGAAGTCTGAGCTAGTGACGGCAAAGACATCACAGGAGTATTCAACACATTAACATTAGCATCTCCAACATGTGCAGTCAAATTTTTCATTTCAAACAGGTTTGCTTTTAGAATAGACTTGACATTTTCTTTAAGTCTTTTCTCACTTATTTCAACATCGTAATGCTCGGCTATTTTAAGTAACTCCTCTTTTGTACACAAGTCTAACAAGTGCTCAGAAGGAGAAGACAGAAATTCATCAACCCGAGACATCCTGACACGTTCACCCTGCACTCACTTGCGTGACCTTTGTAAAATTCCACTATCTTTGTTGTTGGAGGATGGGCTGGTGTTACTTTCACGGTCCCTAAAGGTCTTGGAATGGGGGGCTTGTAAACTTCAGGATGGGATTTGTCAGTGGGGGAGGAGAAAATGTTGAGCACCAGTGAACAAAACAAGATGAACAGAAAGTCCAAGTCAACAAGTCATTGTGAAAAAATAAACTTGTCATGCAGTACTTTTGTTTAAACTTATCAGTCCTTAATGTTTGCAGTGATTGACAATGTTTCTTAAAATTCAGATAAGAAGTTCAGGGTTTACTGCTGATTACTTAGTCCTGCAGAGCAAAGACTTGATTGTTATGTGAAGGTATTTATTAAATACTTCTACCAACAAGGCAGAGGATCTAGAGTGAGATCCTGCAGACAATGCTGCATTTTTTCACATTTCCCAAACAAGCAACCGCTCTCGAGTAGCAGGCACGTGCACACATGAGAAAAAAAAAAAAGTAGAACTACTTGTCCTAGTTTAGCTTGGCAACTTGACAACACTGAGATCAGCAAAACAGGGTAAGAGGGAAAAAAACTTTCGGGGAAAAGTGTCTGGCCTGATCTGGTGAGCTGAACTTTGAGGTGGAAAATAGGTGAAGCTTGACTCTTTTACAACTTCCCACATGTTTTAATGACCTGAAGCCTGAAGTGCAGGACAGCTTACTGTGCACCCTATTTTAGCATAAAACAATCGCACACTGACTTGGAAGGCCACAAAGCATAAACTCATTTGATGTTTTTGCCTGTCAGGTTTGGATTGGAACCTGATATGGCTGTAGAGCATATCCCCTTCACATTAACTTTAAAAGCCTCCCTGCTAACACGTCACCGGCCTCTCTTCACCCTCAGCTCCCTCTTAAACCCAGCAGAACAATTATGGTGCCTAAACCTGACCAAGTTGGTGGTCAACAGTGTCCGTGCTTGGGTAGGTCAATATTGACTGGCTTAGAAAAAGGTCATGGTTTAAGGTGAAAATCACAAGTCAGTTATTACCTTTGGTTTTAACCTGGATGCACAGTGGTTTAGTCTTAGCCCAGCTAAGGACAGGGAGGAACAATGGGGAAAATGACCCTTACAATTACACCTCTGAATTTGAGACTTCTTTTATCCTTGTTTGCTAATTATGAAGCTACAGCTGGTAACACTGGAAACAGGAAGAAATCACCAACCCACAGCATGATACTAATCCAACAACCAAAAAACAAAAACAAGGGAGATATAACAAGTTAAAGGATCACTAGACACATCTTGCCTGTTCAAGTTGTGTCTCATAGTTCACAAAAGGTGCTTTGGCTTCTTTCCGCTTTTGTCAAGGCTTGGCTTTCATTTCTCCAGTTTCCAGTCGTAATACTTAGCTTAGAAAGCTGTTTGGCAGTAGTTTGATATTTAAAGCTCCTGTAAGAAACTTTCAGATTGTTCAGATTTTGCTGTTTCGGCGGTGTGCTGTTCATCGTTTCGTCTGACACCTAAACCCTGTAGCAGGATTTTCCAGCATTAAATAAACTATTTACAAAAGTGCTGATGGTCTCGTTTGCTTTTGTTGCTTATACAGTAAGGTGACCAGATTTCTGAAATGAAAATCGGGGACATTTTCAGCGCGGTGGTCAAAATTCAAATGTCTATTTCCAGGGACAGTCCCCGATTAGGCCGCCCTGTCCCCGGTTAAAACTGTCCCCGAAAATGTCCCGGATTTGAATGGGAGAGAAAAAAGTTGCGCACAAACGCAAACTCCAGTTATTATGATAGCCAGTTAACTGGTTACTGACGTTATGTCGCGGTACTCGGAAACAGAATACAGAGGCTGAGGCTACTGAGGAAGAGGACTGTGGTGTACCTGCTGAACCAGCTGGGTTGATGGATCCAGACATTTAGGACCAGAAACCATAGAGCTTTTGTCTTTGAAAAGTGCAAAAATTCCCAAGAGTGGTGTGAGATACTGTCATAAAATCCATCAGCGAAATAATAAACAAGTTAAATAAGCTAAGAATTTGTTTTGTTGTTTTTGTTTTATCTCTGGTTTTTACAGCTCTAATGTCAAATGCTGCAGACATATGATAGAATAAACAACTCATGTAGCCTTGACAGAGGTGGCTATTCTTTAATTATAATACTACCGAACTACTACTACCGGGACTACTGAAACTTCTTATTGGCTACTCATTTGCTTTAATACACATTAAAAATACACATTAAAGTTAAAATTAAAATACATTAACATGTTATTGCCCCTGTTATTTATTTCATAATGATAACATTTGAATTTTGACCACCACGCAGAAAATGTCCCCGATTTTCATTTCAGAAATCTGGTACTTTAGGCTTGGGTTCCTCCGAGTTTCTGAGTCGGAGTTTTCGACTTCAGGGGGCATTTCGGATAACGTATATGACTGGCAACTCAGAATTTCTGACTTCCGAGATCAAATGGACACACCGTAACATCCTGGAGCCATTTAATGAAGCTGCTGGGCACAGTGGCTTTAACCATTGCTAGCATGCTAAGCTAAGCTAATAACTTCCTGGCAGTCGTTTTGTCTGTTGCTCAACATTTGTCCTACTTATTTCAGCATAGTTTATCAAAAACACTGATAGATTGTGTGGTAGATAACTTCTCCTTGAGGAGCATAACTTGTGAGGCTATTGTTTAAACTTGCAGGGCACCCAGTGGCTGTTTCCCTCTGCTTGTTTTCTTTATGCTAAGTTTAGCAAACCTGCTCTACTCTGAAGCTTCCATAAGCCTTGAAGACATGGGTACGGGTATTTAGTTTCTTGTCTGACCCTTGAATAAGTCAGTTGTCCAAAAGAAAGTGTGTATGTGGCACTGAATATGTAAAGAAAGATCTCTTTTTTGAATCCCTTCAGTGCCCTGCATTAGGTTGGCTGTTTAGATAATGTGTTTATATTAACATCACTTGACCTTATTCTACAGTCTGTAATTTGAGATTCTGCTCTCTCGTGTGTCCTATTACTGGGTCAGCTGAGCTGCACATGTAGCACAGACAGCCAAACTAAATATGAAACAAAAGTTGGGACACACAAGGCTTCTCCTTGTGCAAACATTAGGGACTTTTTTGGCTGAATCTGGATACAACCAGATACGAACCTTGTTCCTGTTATACAGTTAAGAGAAAGTATATCATTAACGCCGTACAAACTATTTGTATAATTAATTAAAAGAGATCTTTAAGTTTCAGATTTGACCTTAAAAGTAAGTGGTTGTTTGACCAGGTGCTGGTGATGTGTCTCACTATTTGCCTATTTATCTCCCTTGCGTCTTCCTTCATTCAGGGTCTTTAACCTCCATTTCTCACTGTGCAGTTCTGCTTTTACAGCTGCTTAAGTTTCCCAGCATCAGGCCAGCCAAGCCACAAAAGTTTTCATGTTCTCAAGCCCACTTGGGGGGATGAGGAGGAAGGGGAAGGGTGGCACAGAGAACTCAGCCTGTTGTCACAAGTGATAGCGCTGATCGCTGAGGGTAAGGCGTCTCTAAAGCAGACGTGACTGCACTCGTGATGAGATTAGAGCTAACCTGCCGAGGATGGTGCTTCATTTACTGTTCCCACTCAAAATACTTGATTAAGCCTCTTCCAATTGAATTGCAGTTCATATGCTTATTTCCTGATGAATAGTCTATATTGTGTGATGAAAAGGGCAATGTGAGATTATGAAACACTACCTTATACCAGACTGCACTGACTTTCTATAGATGATTTTCCAAAAGCGCATCAGTTTGTGATCAATGTCGTTTGTTGTGTGCACTTTACATATTCTTGACCTGCCTGCTGTTATGTAATAGCCTGGTATAGAACCCCACCCCCGCCTCACTTCCACACCACCAGATTGCTTGAGTTAAGTCTCCGGCTGCCATGGAAACAAAGCTGTAGGCGTAATGTTAGACCTCCTCTTTGTCCTGTCTATCCACCTAGGTTATCTTATTTGAAACATGTATGTTAATTCTCATATTTTTGTGTGTGGCAACATTCACACACTCCTAACACCCCCCTGTTACGTGCAGTACAACGGGTTCAGATTACATAGGATAAACTGAGGAAGGGCTCTGCTTTTAATACACCAGGAACATTTCATTAGGTTATGCAACAGTCCGCATGGAGCACAACATGTAAGTGTAAGAAAAGGCATTTCAAATTGATTTCCTCCTCCTCAGGCATTCATTCAATATGTATATAATAGTTGGTTGTTTCTTAAAATCTAGTTTTGCAATCTTATTTTGTGTCTCCACAAAAAAATTGGACTATGTTTGACTGTCTGTGGTTTTGTCTTAAATGTGTCTTTGCAAAAGTTTCGTAACATTTTCTGAGCTTGGCCTGCAGACATGATTCAAGGGGGGCAATGTAACATGATTCATAATGTTTGTTTGGCATTATACTCCGAGCTGAATCAAATTGGGTGTAATCTCAGACTCCTGTCAAACACATCGCTGCAAGCAAATACCATTACACACGCATTGTGAGTGAATGAAAGACCTTAGAGGTACACAAAGAAGAAGAACTTCACTAGTGGTATTATATTATATGTATTAGTCCCTTAATGGGAAAACACTTGATACATTTTTTATTGGCCTTTGTGAACACATAATCATACACATTACACAAAAGACACATAATAAATATAAAAAAAATATGACAAGACAATCAACAACAACAAAAAACAAAACAATAACCCTGTGGTGACCCCTCCCCCCTCCCAATAGTACTCCATCCAAGATAGTACAGTGATATGTGCAGGATACTGTCTCCACATTTTAGCACAAGATAAAATACTGATTAAGCAATTCTTCATTTTTTAATGCATTCTCTTGCTAGGCTGAGTTGGCTCCATCTCCAGTCCCATGCAATCTCACCACTGATATTTCCATAATGATATCAGTAAATGTGTTTATCCACTGATTGTTTTCGTGTGACTGTGTGTGGTGTCTTCAAACGTACAGCTAGCATCTTTTGGGCAGCAGTGATGCCCGATGGTACAAAAAGTCTATTCATACAACTGAGTTTGAAAGAGGCTGTTATCATTTAAGAGTAGCAGAGTGGGAGAGCATGGTACAGTCCTGTGTCACCCTTAACATCACACAGAGTAGCAACCCACCCACCCCCCCCAAAATACAAAAACAAAACAAAAACAAAAACAAACAAACAACAACTTAAAGCTTGGCTGACCAGACTTTTTCTTATCAAAGTGATTTAAAGCAAAAACAGAGATTTATTTAAGTTGCACTTGATACACACTATCTCCATAATTTGACTACATGGTCATAATACTCAACACACGTTTTGGAAAACCCTGACCACATACTTGAATTCTTATCTAGAAAATGCAGGTGGATGCATCTCAGTTTGGCCCTCAAGTTTAAAATGCAAATAACTCTATTACCACCTCTTGTTTAAAAACGTCAGCAGGTGAATAAGGGCTTTAATCCAAATCTGCAATATGGTACATTTTTGTACAGATCCTAAGTAAGGTATGTCATGAAGCATATGCTGGGGCTAACCTAGCAAACTATGATCACCCTTAAAGCACCTAATATTATTTTTTTTGCATGAAAGGGTCACCCTTTCTTTTGTCATATTTGTGTGTGGTTTTCATTTCACTATTTTTTCCCTGAGACAATGTTGAAAACTGCACACTAGCATTTCGTGAGGTCAACGTCTCAGTCAAGTGCTCTTGGAATAAACGTGGCTATTACAGAGAGGGAACGTGAGGTGCAACTCTAACTGCGGATCTATCTAGGTCACAGTGTCACCTCACTAAGGCCAGTTCATGGACCCTTGGCTAAAATAGACTCCTAAACGTGACTGTTCGTGTCCGAAGCAGGTCAAATGCCTCTATGACGGACATAAAACCAACAAAGACAAACATATTCTAGGAACAAGTTCAATACAATATTGAATTGTAGTATTAACTTATCTGTCTGTTTGTTGTCAATAGCATGTACATGTGATGATGTACAACAGGAATGCAGCCTTAGAAGGTCAAAGAAAGAACTGATTGGGGACGCTGCTCTTTCAGCGAACAGCAACAGGTGACTGTGTCGTGTGTTAGTTTTACCTCTGGCTGCAGAAAAAAAAGTCCCCCCCCAGGGACAATAAAGTTGAAGTTGAAGTTGAAGATTTATTCTCAAGCAAGTCAAAACTCAAGAGCAAATCACTTCCCTACAACTTGAGTGTCATAGAGTAATATCTAAAACACTGCAGAATGATATTTGAGAGAAAAACAAACTCAAATGCAAAAATTTTATTTTGCAGGAAAAACAGTTACAACAAGCAGGGAAACGTGTCAGGTCAAGAAGATAAGAACGAATGTGAAAGTAAAAAAAAATGACTCATCACGACTCACCATTTCTCATAATTCTGTTTTTTTTTTTACTGTGTCGACATATTTTAGATCCAGTTTAGGAAAACTTTCGAAATGAGAGGCACCAGATGACGTGTTGGGAGGTATCAGGTAAAACCACAGGGAGTCACAACACTGACTACAATGACAACAACACGGTGGGAAGTTTTAAAAGAGTATAAACAGTTTGCATGTTAAGATAAAGGTGAGGCTGAAAATCAGACGTGCATGTGTCTAATAAGTGTGACAAATCCTTACTCTTTTGACTTGTGATATAGAAGGTTCAAAACTAAACTGTACAAACACGTGCTTGAACCCTTCTCAATGGGTTCTCAGGACTTTAAACACGTTTTGGTGAGAAATCGTCCTTTTTTTTGTCTTTTGGCCTACTTTTAGAACTAGTCCATAGGTTATCAGGGCTCGTTTCAGAACAACATACCAGACTGACAGTTACATACACACACGCTTATCTCTTCACTGACCTGTAGCATACCTCAGCAAACCTGCGACTAGTCAGCAAAGTCGCTGTCCTGAGGTCACGTGCATGTTGTCACTGCCTTTACAGTGAGTGATTTTCAGTATGTGTGGAAACTATAGTTTGAAGGTTTGACGTCACGTTTTTAAAGTTCAGGCATTCACTTGGCCTCATTAGCTCTTTAAATCAGTAGTAGGTTGTCTACTACCTTAGGGTTCATCACAAGTTTTTTTTTTAGTTTAGTTTATACGTTTAATTGAATCAGGGACAGTGTAAAAATAACATAAGTCTCAAAAGACAAAAGATGCTTTGTTCCAGATTTAGCTAACTAGCTAATTTCCATCTGTTGCTCCTCTGTCCCTTGAAAGATGATGTGAACTTATGCTGCTGTCATAGTCCTCCAGGAATTTACACTCTGAGTCTTCTTCTTTATCTTTCTGTATGCATTCATGTCCCTTCAATTCTTGTTGCAAACCTTGTTTTTTGTACTCTCTTGTAAAGCAGACTCCTGTAGATAGTTGTGAACGCTTGCTGCATGGACATGCATTACTCACACTACTACAATTATTATCATCAGCCCAACTTAAATCTGCTGATTAAGTCTGCTGATAATATTTACATTTCTATAATTTTTTTGTCTTTGCATTTGTGATTTTGTCACTCCCAGATCATATTTTTCTCTCTATGTTGATGGCTGTCGAACAATTAGTCTGTTTCTGCTGGTTAGAAGAAATTGTTGCACAATGCTAGCTCATATGTGGATTTATGTTAAAGGTCACATACTATGGAAAATACGCTTCACCATGGTTTTCAAAAACTAATATGTTTATCTCGTCCATCCTTTCTGTCTTTTGTCTGCTCCACTTTTCAGAAAATGTGTGGTCAGGCTGTTTGGAGATTTTCCCTTCATGACATCACAAAGGGCAGTAACCCCTCCCCCAGGTGGGTGACACTCCCACAGCTAGGTGTTTGTTCTGCCCCGAGTCTGCCTTCTCACTGTAAAGAATCAGGCATGGTGCAAGAAATCCTTAGCTACATACCCTTCCAGAGAGGGGCGTGGTCAAAAACAGCTCATTTGCATTTAAAGCTACAGACACAGAAACAGCCTGTTCTGAGCAGGGCTGAAATAGAGGGGTTTATAGGCATGATCAAATACAGGATCAGAGTGGATTTAAAGGTCCCATATTATGCTTTTTCTGGTTTTATATGCTCTTTAGTGTGTTTTCCAGGTGTCTTGTGCATGTTTAGGCACATCTATGTGCAAAAATTCAAAGTCTGCGGAAACACGGCTTCTCCTACCTCCTCCTGTTAGCAGTAGCAGTAGCTGCATGTAACTCTCGGTTCTAGCCCTCCTCGTTGAAAAGTGCAGTGTGATATCACACTGCGATGATGTCACTGATCCAAGCCCATTGGCTCGTTGTGGCAAGCACAAGCTCATGCTGCACATTAGCTACATTCCCAATATGGTAAAAGGGGCGTAACATTTCCGAGAATTGTCCGAACGACTGACCAATTACAACAGAGCAGATCGGCCAACCAATCAGGTCAGACTTGGCACACGTGGGGACCCTGATGTGGGCACTTCTGAGCGTAACAAACAGGCAGATGAGACGGGCTGCATCGAGCTGCAGTACATGAAAACAGACACTTTTTTCGAACATTAGCGATTGTGAACGTACTTTAGTAGGCACATACATTAGACATAAGAACCCCAAAAAGGGCATAATATGGGCTCTTTAAACAAGTAACTTCACAGACATGTTTTTGGGAGATCTAGGACTAATTTAAACTTGTTGAAAAGGAGGATAATATGCGACCTTGAAATATAAGTTACAAAGATAGATACTTTATTGAGCCCGAGGGAAATTCAAGGCATCCAGTAGAACAGAGCTACAGAATATGCGGCCACTTGCGTCAGAAACAGAGATGAACAGTTTAGCTCTTTATGTTTAGTGTCATTAAAAATGTGGCGATATTGATATATGAATGAATATTGATCATGTTTTGATCTTGGATTAAACGACTCAGAAGTCAGATATAATACAAAAGGTTAACTATTTATTAAAGGTTTTTTGCAAGAGACAACAAGTTAAAAACAAACAAAGCAGAGATGCATTTAAAAAAACAACATACAAATGCTTTCTGGCATATATATATATACACACAGTATATTGACCTGGACAACATGATAAAAACCAGCATGGTGGCCAAGACTGCAGACAAACATTCAAATGCCTTTGAGTCAGAGTAACAATATCCCCTGCACAACCCTGCTGCACTTACACAGATTGCATTAGCACAAGTTAAAGACATTACGATTTTTTTATTTATATATAAATGATCAGCTTTGATGACAAACTGTGTCGGCAATAAGGCAGTGATTGTACCAGACAAAGATTGTCTGCAAGACTGAATGCAAAAAAGCGCAGGAAGACCTCATAGTCTAACAGGCTAAATACAGTGCTGGTCATTACACTTCATCTGAGAATGTTCATTTGTTATATTCTGTGGGCTGCTCTCCCTCTTCTTTGAGTAGGCACGTGCGCACCATAGCCTCTGTGACGATGTACGGGTTGCAGTTTGCGGATGGACGGCGGTCCTCGAAGTAGCCCTTCTTGTCCTGCCCCACAGCGCGAGGGATGCGGATGCTGGCGCCACGGTTTGCCACACCAGCAGAGAATTGGTCAATGTTTGAGGTTTCGTGATGACCAGTGAGGCGTCTGGCGTTGTCAAGCCCGCCTTTGGGATCGTAGGCTCGGATGTGATACTGGTGTCTCTTCCCTAGCCTTTCGATGGACTCCTCAATGACTCTGTGAAGCAAAGAGGGAATTAGAAACACATTAAAAATTAGTTCATTAGATATTTAATACACTCATTCTTACTTGAGTCCGCCGTCCTCTCTCATCTCCTTTGTGCTGAAGTTGGTATGGCAGCCTGCACCATTCCAGTTCCCAGAGATTGGTTTGGGATCAAAAGACACAATCACACCAAAATCTTCACACACTCTGTGGAGGATGAAGCGAGCCACCCACAGATGGTCCCCCATGTTGATACCTTCACAAGGCCCGATCTGAAACTCCCACTGAAACACAGAGACAGCATCATTTATTAAATGTACAGGATTTAATACCCAACATGTTAAAACACATTAAAAGTGGGCCATTATGAAATTAAAAGACAAAAAAGTTAATACCTGAGCAGGCATGACTTCAGCATTGGTTCCACAGATCTGAACTCCAGCATACAGACACGCTCTATAGTGGGCTTCCACTATGTCTCGTCCATAAGCTTTATCTGCTCCCACTCCACAGTAGTAAGGGCCTGATGAGGTAGAAAACAAAAACATATTAACCATCAGCTGGCCTGGATTACATTCAAATAAACATTGAGACCAGGCAGGGGCCGGATTCTCACCTTGTGGACCAGGGAAGCCGTTGGAGGGCCAGCCGAAGGGATGTCCATCCGTGCCCAGGATAGTGTACTCCTGCTCCATACCGAACCACGGGTGACTATTCTCCACCATGCTCATGATCTGTTTGCAGGTGTGGCGCAGGTTGTTCTCTGAGGGAATAATGACAGGAATTAGCCGAAACTCCTAGACGGTTTAACCTGTAATTGACTGCTTAAACCTGGGCTCAGTTATTTACCGTCTGGTTTGCGGTTGTACTTGAGTACCTCACAGAGCACCAGCTTGTTGGGGTCTTTCCTGAACGGATCTCTGAACATGGCTGCAGGGATCAGGTACATGTCGCTGTTGGAGCCTTCACACTGGTAGGTGCTGGAGCCATCAAAGTTCCATTCAGGAATATCTAAAAAAGAAAACCTCCATAATCAATAATCTTCTTTAAAATGATCTTCAATTAGGTTATCTGACATTGTTGGTATTAATCAAATTGGAGCCAGATCTTACCCTCAATCGTCTTGGGTTCAGAATCCAAAGTCTTGGTCTTGCAGCGCAGCCCCTCTCCAGATCCATCTATCCAGATGTACATGGCTTGGACCTTGTCTCCCTGGGGGAGTTCCATGTACTGCTGTTTAACAGCTTTGTTCAGTTTTGAGCTTGCCGAGGTGGCCATTTTCTTGACCCCAAACCTGCAGAGTGAAGAGGACAGATGGTGAGAGTCAGACGAGGAGCCTGTGTATCTGAATGCACATAAACATCAGAGGGGATGTATGGAAAAGAACAAATGGCAGACACAAACCATTCGAGTTAAAGCACCGACAACATGACCAGGAAAATAACTACAGCATCAGTTAGTCAGCCTACAGTCTACATCCTCTTGTTCATCTTAGATTGCATTACCTGCAGTTATAGCTCATCATTCAAGTATGTTTGATTATTTTTTTACATGATAGGTTTCATCCGTTAGTAATATTTGTCTATTTCTGGGTTTTTCTCTATGAAGCACTTTGGTCAACCTCTGTTTTTAAAATTGCTTCACAAACAAATGTCCTTGTCATCACGTTTCATCTGTTGCTGTGACTAATAATACGGGAAATAAAAGGTAATCTCGAGACGAGAAGCGGGAAACAGAAATAAAACAGATATCGCACAGTATCTGTGTTAAAAACAAGTCAACATCAACAGTCAAAGGCAAACACTGAAAACAAAGAAAGTTTCTACAGCCCACCAACAGGAAACAGATATCACTTTGTAGATGCGCGTGCAAGCAGAAGAAAACAATAAGTGTATACAAAGAGGAAGTACCTTACCTTATGTTACCTATAAAAATAAATCAAAAGAATAAAACAGTCTCTAGACGTGTTGTCTGCGTGAATGTCTCTATTGTTTTTCATTCCTGTCTATACCTCTGCGTCCAGCTTGTTTTTATAGCGCTGCTGAGCAGCAGAGTCGACTCTGATTGGTCGAACAGAAACGTGATCAGCTCGTGATGAGGAGATGTGAAGTCAACCGGTCACTGTGTTAGATAACAAAGACGGAAACCCCGCAGATGGTTTCTTCATCTTTAACTAACTCTTTAGCAAACTTTATCAGTCTGTGAGACAGTATATGGAAAAAAAGTAAAGAACAAAAAAAAGAACAAGGAGTGAAAATGTGGATCAGAAAGAGAGAAAGAGACTTTTTCACTGGCAGTGCATGGTAAACAAGTGGTGCGCCCTCTAGTGACGATAAACTGCAACAGTATCTTCTTAGAAGTTGAAATATTGACCCTAAATACAGTTGACCCAGTTACGGTTTGAGATACTAAAGAGACTATTGCTTCTAAACATACTAGCTAGTGCTGTGCTGAATGTGGAAGGTACCTGTACTTTCCTTGAGTATTTTAATTAAATGCAACTTTTTCTGTTTATTTAAATACAACTTGTTTGGATTAACTTTCACATTTGGTTATTTGCATATTTTTTTATGAATAAATTTTTTTTAAACAAATAACTATGAAAGATTTTTAAACCCCAAATAATTCAATTCAAACTTTTACTTCAATAACTTGCTTTAAAAATGGACTATTAATGCCTAATTATTCCAGTAATCCTTCTGCACACACGTGCACTCTTTTAATTTGTGTATGTTGGCTGAAGTGCAGAAGCGTCCTTAGAGAAAAGAGTCACTTTAATTGCCTTTTTTTTTTTTCTTTTTTTTTTTTTTACAACTGTTGGAGCTGTGATCAAACCTTTGTACACTGTGAGTTGGTTTGACCTACACCAATGCATCATTTTTATAAGAACATACAGTATCTTGTATGTTTATTCTGAATCTGCAAAGTTCACAATGACTATAATAAAAAAACACCAAATAAATATTCTGATTCTAAGGAGATATATGAATTTGAAATACTCAAGAGCAGTACAAGTCCCTCGAAGTATAACTTACTGCAGTGATTGAAGAATGCAGTGCATCAAATGTAAACGTCACAAGTTCACAAGTCATAGTAGTCCTCATGCCATAAGCAGTTTTATATAGTTTTATATAAATGATAAAAGTTGAATTGTCATGGGATGCAAGTTAATGGTATAGCATTTATTAAAATACCCGAGCAAAGAAGCACAAGGAGAGTAGCTGTACAGTTTCTTTCCACCATTGTGTTCTAACCAGAATACAAAGTGTACATGTGCAAAGGAAAAAGGAAAAAGCCTTACGAGTAGAGAAACACAAACACACATGCTTGTGTAAATGGACAATGTTGAACTAATGGTTGAACAGTCTCAGTAAATCGTAAGCTTTGATACAGACGTTTAACACATGTCAGTCCAACTAAACATGTGAGAGGTTTTAGTTGGATTTTAATAGAATTTTATGGATTTTATGTGCAATTAAAAATGAAAATAAATCTTTTTAAAAATAGCCAGGGATGCAGAACTCTACCCCAGGCTTTCCTTTGTCGTCCACCTGTATGTTTGGAATGACAAAATGATGTTTGCAAGCAGAAATTCTCTGCATGTTGTAGCTGTAAATGTATTTGGCACATATGCTGTGTTTTTGACATATTTACCACACAGTCACAGTCTGTAAGTGCACTAATCACGTTTGACCCTGGTACAAAATAATTAAAGAATACGATTAGTGAAAACTTAGCTGAGAAAATGAATAAACAGTAGTTTGGCTCCTCTGAAACAAGTTTGTCAAGTGGGTTGTTGAACAACAGCAACGCTGCGAGCTGAGAGGAGGATTCATCATCAGTGAAAAAAAGATGAGCGAAAATAGGTCAAGGATGCAACTGAGAAAGATTTAAGGATGGCACGTGAGTTTTAAGTCAAGTTTCCACTTGTCTCCCTTCAAAGAGACACAAAGATGAATCAATCACGGGATGCAGGGACGTTTATGCAGGGCCCTCTTACAGGGGCGTTCAGAGCGTCATGCTGCGAAGGGATCTCAGTGCTGTTGGGCCTAATGGGGGTTTTCTGTGTGAGAAAGAAAAGGTTGTAGCAGATACAACCTCAGGTTATTAGGCCATACATGCAAAGAAAATTCATTATAATTGAACTGTCAAAACAACAGAATCCTGATTGTGAAACTTAACTTAGGCCCTACATATAATGTTGAAAACAAAATGCATTGAAAGTATTTATACATATTTTAGTTAAAGCTCCTGTACAAAGTTTTTAACTGGTTATGAAACAGGCAGAAATAATACTGATGTCTTTTAATGACCTACTGTACAAAAGCAAATAAGACCATCAGAGACAGGACTGATTTTTTCTGTATTGTTGTTATTAATGCCTGAAACCCCTGCTGCAGGGAAGGTGTCCAAAGAATGAATCAAGATAAGATAAAATATACTTTATTGTCCCCAAAGGGAAATTTGTCTTGGCCTCTGTCCTGCATTTTACAAGAGAACTAAACAGTACATAAATAGAGATCATACAAAACGTGTAAAAAGTCCACATATACATAAAAACACCTTCCTACAGTCATGACATATTGATATATTACTCTGCCCTTTGGCACATCCTCCTACCTTACCTCTTATTCAGAATAATAATGGACATCATCACAAATGAATGTTTATAGCGGTGCAGCCTGGTCTAAGGAATCCTGAATCTTCTCCCAGAGTGAAGAATGTGGGTCGGGTCAGACACTATTTTCTGTGCCTGTCTAACAACACACTGTTCTTTGAGTGTTTGGAGAGATGGGTGTATTTTAACACCCATGATTTTCATAGCAGTCTGCACAAGCCGAGCTGATTACAGCTGAACAGTCAAGTGACCACACCAGGCCGTATCTGATAATGCTTTCAAACACGGAAGTGTTAAAAAGTAACATTTCTGCTGAACTCCATAGAAACATTTGATCATGTTATAATGCCTGGCACTAAAATACCCGATGATGACATCGTTAGCATCAGAGACACTCAGTGTGTTTGTGACAACATGTGAGCAGGCTTTGTCTGTGATGAACCTTAAAGAGTGCAAACTGTGCTGTAGTCTGACGCACACACATCTCAAGTCTCTCTCTCTCTCTCTCTCTCTCTCTCTCTCTCTCTCTGTACTCTGTATTATTAAAGCACTGATCCCAGGGCAGGTAGAATAACCCCTGTGTCAAGGTTTTTATAAACTTGAACAGCAATATTAAAAAATATAAGTGAGTAATCTCAAAAACATTTAAATACACAATATCATTATCGTTGTTTTCCTCTGTATTGAGGTACATTTCTTTACTTCCAGTTTGTAATGACAGACATGTTGTGTTTTAAATCTGTAACCTGCAGTCTTATAAACTCATCTTAAGTGAATGCCAAAAAAAAATCAAATTTGAAATAAATCTTTTTATCTGATGCAAGGATAGCATAATGATGAATTAAAAACATTATACAGCAGCCTTTATATTCCTTGGATTGAGTTATAGTGATGTCGGCAAAATTAGTCCGGCCCACTGGAGGTCTCATTTGAACCAATCCGGCCCCCGACCCAATATGAGTTTGACACCCCTGCCATAGACTCTCAGTCTGTGTAAGAAGTACGCTGTTGCAGTCTGGAGGAGAGATTTTCAATGTAAGTCCTCCAGCTGAGTGTGTTGTCGATATGAACCCCGAGCAGACCTGTGTGATGGGTTCATTGTGGATGACCACAGATTGTACAGCCTGCTGCCAAATAGAGTGCTATGTTTGACTATTTGACTATCTCACCAAAAGAAAGCAGGATGAGATTTTTTTGTAAAAAACAAACAAACAGCAGTTTTGTGCATGTGCGAAAGCACAGAGTGAAAGAAAACATGCAACACACTTCTTGACCACAGTGGTATTGCAGGGAATGAAAGATACACCTGTCTAAAAACCAGGCCATACTGTACAATGATGCTTCACAAATACACCCATTTAGAAAAGCTTTCTAAAGTCCTGCACGTAAATACAGAGGGACTTTCACAGCTTTAGTAAACTATGACAGCAGATTTCAGAACATTTTTGCTTTTTATTTTGAAGGATAAATCAAGGCATTGATTGGTTCTGTGTTGAGAAAAACGTCCCTGCGTCTTTAGCTAAAGAAACTACAGTATGGGTTATGGTACTGGTGCTATTGTTAACTGTTAGTGGTAAAGTTGATTATTTTTATTCCACATCACTGCTTCTCCTTCACATCAGGGCTGATTTCAGCCGAAATAGCTCAGATCATTTCACACAGCAAGGAGGAGCTTAAGCATGTGTATATCAACACAGATCTTACATCTTTTCAGCACATTGTTCTTTTCCTTTATAGAATGATTGAAGTTAATCAGTAACCAAAATACAGTGTGAGGTTCATCTGGCACAGAAACAACAAGAAGAAATATTCTCCAGATTGTATTTTTGCACTTTCATACTTTAAGAACATTTAAGAGTCTCTCATGTTCTGCTTTTACTATAATTAAGAAGTCGAACAATACTCTAACTTTTAAAGGTGCTTGTAGGCCGTCACAAGGGAGCAATGGGTGCACTTTTGCCACCTCTGTCTATCTGTTTGGAAGATTTGTTGTCAGTGAAATCAAGATGGCCTAGTCGTGCATACATCAGTGAGAGATTGAAAGATGACCCAGGACATTTAAGATGTGTTTTCACTAGCTGCCTGCACAACAACATGAAGATGAATCAATCATAACGATGATGATACAGGGCCAAGCTGTGTGTGTGTTAGAGTGTTATGTTATTCTGAAATCTGAGGCATGCTGAGCATAGTGGAGGTTGTTCGTCTGAGACAATACAGTAATACAAGCTGAAGAAACATGGCTATGAAAGTAAAGAAAAGCCATTTTAATTCCATTTGTCTCAATAACTGAATCCTGATAGAGACATTTAAAACATAGGCAACTTTATGTTGAAATGTAAACACCACTGCATACTTCGAAAAGCCATCATCCTGACTTCTCAAACTGAAATAGTTCCTGGAATTTGACCTGTGCATTTTTAATTGCACATAAAATCCATACAATTCTATTAAAATCCAACTAAAACCTCTCACATGTTTAGTTGGACTGACATGTGTTAAATGTCTGTATCAAAGCTTACGCAACACATCAGAGTGTTGCGAAAAGCTCAAATTAGAAGTAGAGATTCCCCAGAAGTTCTTGCCAGTTGCAAAATGGTGTGGTAAAGCATGTGTAAACGATGTATTCACAATCAGAAAAATGAAAGTGTGTGTTATTACACAGAGCTTTGTGTCATACTGAGGAGAGTTGTAATGTTTGTGCATGATCTAGCAGTGAAAAACACATGCAACAAAGCTGTGTAAACCCTCCTAAATGGCTGCTTACAATTTGAATGAGCTACTATATGGTGAGACAGGTTTAGGCTGGGGGACGAGGAGTGAGTTCCCTCATGGTGCCATGGACCTCAGAGGCGACCAAGACACTTCCATTATGTGTAATTCAGCTCAGATGTACAGAGACTGAGGAGCAGCTAGACTTCTTCTTTCGGCTAAAACCATATGAGACAGACCCTAAATGAAGTTTGACTTGCTTTATTAACAAGGCTAGCAAGTTAACAAGCTTATTTATATCGGCGCTAAAGGCAAAAGTATTAAGACTGAGCGGCCACACACCTGTATCAAACCCCCTGTCCTATGTTTTGTCAGTTCACACAGTTTCAGAGCACCTATCATGTCATGCAGATGTATAGCTTTGTCGTGTGTCGTGGAGAAACGTACAGATTAATCCCAAGGGGAGCACATCTGTACGTTTCATCTGACACAGGCTGTGGGGTCATGCAGACCTAGTGATCTCATTAAGTCACAGAAAGACAAAACTTCTCACAGGCAAAGACCATCACTGAACTCTGCTCTGAGTAATTTCACAACAAGAATTAAATCACATGCTGTTTAAAAAATGCTTAATCCGAACAAAGGTAAGTGCTCACTTGTCTTAATCTAAAAAAAACACTGTCCTACAATGTTCTCTAAACCTTCCCTTTATTTCAACATGAGCAACAAAAGATCATTGGTCCAACAGTGACACCTAGTGGCCGATCTGCAATATAACAGCAGAAAAAGAATCCTTTGCCCTGTAGGCTCTCTTGTAAAGCCATTTCCCAACCTCATAGTAATAAATTAATCTTATCCGAGATTAATCTGTCTGTGTTGTGCCGTTGGTGGTAAGACTGACCTGTTGATGGCTCTTCATGACATAAAATAAATAAATCAAGGACTCCAAACACAGCTCAGTGTTCAAAAGACTCCCAGAAAGAAGAATACATTATTGGACCTTCTGCTAGAAAGCAGAGCTAAAGTAGAGATTGAGCCAAACTAACATTATTGAGTCAGACACAAACATGTAGTGATCAAATTTGAGAGGATTGGATTAATTATTTTGAACAGCCTTGGATATTAGAAAAAAAGAGAGTGTAAGGAAGGCGTTGGTCAATAAAAAAACAACAAGAATAACTTAATTCTCTTTGTCATAGTGTCTCAAAGTGTGCCTGGCATGATTTAAATATTGCATTGGGATTTTAATGTAGTTAAAGGCAGGGTTGGTCATTTCCTCCAGATACACTTTTTAAGATTTTGGTTGAAATTGTCTTTAAGTCCTGACAGAAATTAATAACTCATGTGCTCTGAAAAAGGAACAAAGAAAATCCGTCATCTGTAGCAGTTGTAAGCCTGTAAAAACTTCGACCAATGTCTGCCACAAGGTATCAATCTGATGAACCAATCATGCCTCCCGGTCCCCCTGCTCGTTCTCTACCAATGGCGTGCACTAGCCGTCATAATGAGTAATTAAGTAAGTGAGGGGCGTGGCTTTTGAGGGAGCACAGAGGGGAGCGGGTGGGTGTACACGGAGCACTGAGGGAATGCTTCTTCAAAATCATGCTACTTTTCGAAAATTACAAACCCTGCCTTTAAGAAAAAGTCTCACTGAGTAATCTGTGGATATGTGAGAACATTTTTATTAACTAAAAAAAGAAAAAAGGCCCAGGCTCTTGATATCTCTTAAATTGGCTGAATTCAAAACATAACTGTAGATTTCAGAAGTGGCAGATGAAATAATTAAATGGCTGGCTGAAATAATGTTGAAACAAGCAAACCTTACACACTTTGATTGGCTCTTAAACTTTGATGTCACACAATAGAAATTGCTTGCGTGAGTGTTAAACCAAGGACTAATTAGACAATATTTTATAGATGAATAAAAGCAGCCTTCATGAATCAAACTCTGCAACAACAACAAAAATCATTCTGGGGGGCCGGTGACCTTGTGTTTAGTCTGTGCGCCCCATGTTCAGAGGATACAGTCCTCAGGCAGGCAGCCCGGGTTCAAATCAGACCTGCGGCTCCTTTGCTGCATGTCATTCCCCTCTCTTTCCCTCTCCCTGATTTCGGACTCTATCCACTGTCCTATCTCTCTATAAAGGCCCAAAAAGCCCAAAAAGAAATCTTAAAAAAAAGTCATTCTGGGTTAGCAACATCAAGGGAAATGCAGATAATGAAAACACAATTTTGAACATAGAGTGGCCTTGATGTTTATTCTTTGATATCTTAGAATTGACTGATAATCTGTCACTACACATCATAAGGTCAGGTTTGCTTCTGGACAGTACATGCTGTATGTCCTGAAACTTTCCGAGCTGCGCTCATTGGATCCTTTCAAGAGGTGTTAAATGACTTGGAGGCAGACACTTCTGGCTGTCGATGTTCTGCCTGATTGATTGATGAATGTTGGCGATCTTGACAATGTTTGCTGTTTAAATGTTTTATTTTGTCTTTTAAAGTTTTATCATTATGTATCTTATATAATGTTTGGAGGTACGGCTGCTCGTTGTTTGTCAGAAACTCTGTTCATTGTGCTGCTGCCTGTCTTGATCAGGACAATCTTGAAAAAGAGATTTTTAATTAATAAGATTTTTCCTGGTTCAATAAAGGTTAAACAGGGGCACCGATGGTCTAGTGGTTAATTTGTGCGTCCCATGTACAGAGGCTATAGTCTACGAAGCGGGCAGCTCGGGTTCAAATCCGAATAGTGGCTCCTTTCCTGCACGTCATTCCACACTCTCTCTCTGTCCCTGATTTCCAGCTCTATCCACTGTCCTGTCTCATTTGTCCCCAGTGCAATTTATATATTTAATAGCTATTAGCCCTTAGGTTGCTCTTGCACATGTGTACACCTCCACATTGCAACTCAACATAACTTGTAAAGTGCAAGTTAAAATGTCCATTTTGGTAAGAGCTGTTGACTGATTTAACTGCAATGTTTTTTATTGTTTGATATTGTGTTGTTTTTACTGTTGATGTTGTCCTTGTATGTGTTGTCTTCTGTGTGCCCCTTGTGAATGAATTAAGAAACCTGAATCTAAATCTGTCTACAATAAAGGCATGAAAAGCTCCAAAATAAGTCTTAAAAAACAAAATAAAGGTCAAATAAACTAAACTTCAAAAAGAGAAAAACTGCTGTGCACACATCCAAGCAAAATGTATACAGGTACAGGACAAAAAACAACAACAGGTCTGCCCACTGTTCAGCTCCCAATGAGCAACTTTGTTTTTGTTTTTTATTTAAGATTTGTTTTGGGGCATTTTGTGCCTTACTGGTTGAGACAGGACAGTGGACAGAGTCGGAAATCATGAAGAAGGAGAGAGAGAGAGAGAGAGAGAGAGAGAGAGAGAGAGAGAGAGAGAGAGAGAGAGAGAGAGAGAGAGAGAGAGAGAGAGGGACCTACGACATCATAAAGTCCATGTACACAAACAACAAGTGTGCTGTGAAAATTGGCAAAAATCACACAGACTTCTTCAGCCAAAGCCGGGGGGTTAGACAGGGATGCAGCTTAAGCCCAACCCTCTTTAACATTTACATCAATGAACTGGCAAAGGCATTAGAAGAGTCTGCAGCACCCGGTATCCCCCTGTTAGACACTGAAGTCAAGTGCCTACTGTTCGCAGATGACCTGGTGCTCCTATCTCCAACCAAGGAAGGGCTACAACAGCACCTGGATCTTCTGCACAGTTTCTCCCAGACCTGGGCCCTGAAAGTCAATCTGACCAAAACTAAAGTCATGATTTTCCAAAAAAGGAACAGCCTCCAACACCACACATTTAGATTCTTTATAGATACAGTCGAAATTGAACACGCAAAAAAACTACACTTACCTGGGCCTTAACATCAGCGCCACAGGTAACTTTAACAAAGCTGTGAACGACCTGAGAGACAAGGCCAGAAGGGCTTTTTACTCCATCAGAAGGAACATCAAATTAGACATCCCTATTCAAATCTGGCTTCAAATACTGGACTCCGTTATAGAACCCATTTCTCTGTATGGTTGTGAGATCTGGGGTCCTCTCGCAAACCAAGATTTTAATAAATGGGACAAACATCAAATTGAGACTCTGCATGCAGAATTCTGTAAATCCATCCTCCGTGTCCAACGGAAAACCCCAAATAATGCATGCAGAGCAGAATTAGGACGATACCCTTTACTCATTAAAATTCAAAAGAGAGCTTTTAAGTTTTATAACCACTTAAAAGAAAGTGACCCTGACACGCTCCATAACAAAGCCCTGACCTCCAGAGAGCTTATAGAGACCTGCCCCCTCGGACACCTGGTTCTGGGACTGTATTCACAAGCAGAGCCCTCAGACATAAACAGAATCAACCAAATTATTAAAAAACTAAAAGAAAACTATTTAACACATTGGACAGAATCAACCAAAAAACAGAGCAAATTAGAACTTTATCTGACCCTAAATAGAGATTACACAGTGGCAGAATATCTGAGCACTGGGACTGATCCAAAGCTGAGGAAATGTTTGACCATGTACAGACTCAATGAGCACGGCCTCGCCATCGAGAGAGGACGCCACCGACAGACCTGGCATCCCAAAGAGGACAGAGTCTGCACACACTGCACCCAACAGGAGGTGGAAACAGAGCTCCACTTTTTAACTACCTGTCCGCTGTATCAAGATATCAGAGACACATATTTCCCACTAATCACAAACACACATAAACATTTCAATTCGATGGACAATGAGCACAAACTGGTGTACCTGCTGGGTGAGGTCCAACAATGTGCCATCACTGCAGCACGTTATGTGAGCTGCTGCGACCAGAAGAGAGCGTCAAACACTAATCTGTAAATAACTGTACATACACACACACCACAGAGCTGTACATATACACACACACCACAGAGCTGTACATACACCTTTATTTCTTTTATTTATTTATTTAATGTATTTTATATACTTTATTAATCTTTAAATCTTGACATTTTTATTTTATATTTATGTAATATGTAGTCATCTGTATATATATATATATATATATATATATATAAACAAAAAGTTAAATTAAATTCTAATCATTATATATTTTTTTCTTTCTTTCTTTCTTTCTTGTATTTAAAAAACAAACAAAAAAAGAAAAACAAGGTAGACCTGCACAGCTCTGTTAGTTAAATATTTAATCTTTTTTTATTATTTCATTGTACATCATTTTGTGTTTTATTTTGATTAATGCTTTAGCAATGTTAATGTATGTTTATCATGCTAATAAAGCCCTTTGAATTGAATTGAATTGAATTGAAAATTGAGAGAGAGAGGGAGAGAGAGAGAGAGAGAGAGAGAGAGAGAGAGAGAGAGAGAGAGAGAGAGAGTAGGGAATGACGTGTGTGAAAGGGGCCACAGGTAGGATTGGAACCTTGGCAGCCCACTTGGAGGACTATAACCTCCGTACATAGGGCGTGCACACCAACCACTGTTCCACCAGCGCGCATGCAGCTTTGTTTTAATCAGGGCAACAGAAAGCCTGAGGAAGATTTCTTTGATCAAAATGATGACCTGTTTAAAGTTGCTCATTGGGAGCTGAACATATGGAGGCCAACTAAAACAAAATAAAATTCACTTCAACCACTAGGGGGCGCCATCACTCTACCTACAACATATACAGTCTTCTTCTCCTGATAGACTGATGTGAGCCGATACAGCATCAGATACCCCAGACTCCTGTTTAATTTAGAATAATAAATCTTTCAACAAAAGATAATAAGTATTTTCATCTAGCAGTGTGTTTTAATTCAGGCTTTTTATGCTTTCTTTAAATGTGAGGAATACATTTGTCCTTTACAGATTATTTAAACATGGATTTTATTTCCTTTACAAGTCAACCAATCAGAACAAACAAATGTTTTGCACATTAAGAGAGAACTTCTGTCTATTTGTGGTGTTAAACAGTCGTTCCTGTTTGAGGACAGATATATATTTGCCTGGTAATTTGCTCTCGGTCTCTCTCTTCTGCCTTGGAATACTAAATATTTGGGGGAGGATTTAAAAAACCATTAAGTGGGCCACATAAAAGAGAGCGAGACACAGTGATGGTCATTTCTCCCCTCAAACAGAAATGGTAATTGGCTAATTTCTGCTCTAACGTGTGCCATAAAAGCCTCGCCAGCCCTTTTAATTATGCCTCCATGAAAAGACTTGCTTTGCACAATAAAAAATGGTGTCAATTAGTATGCAGAACAATGTTTAACATATCAGAAAATTAATCTACACAGCACTTTGAATTAAAAGTTTCTTCCTGGAATAACTAGGCCAGGCCAGCTGAGAATGCCATTGTATGTGGTCTAAATTACTCCTTTGTTAGTGCTGTTGAAAAGCAATTAAAACAGGGATTTGAGTGCGGTCGTATTCTCCACAAACCTGTCAGCCTTATATGCTAGAAATAAAAAAAAAAGGCTCTGTGTCTTCTATCTGCTCAAAGTGAAGCTGGTGCTCATTCATGTCCAGTCTTGAACTGAATTGGACTCTGAAAGGATAAAGTAGGGAGAAATTGTCGCGTCGGGATGACTCTTGCCAAAGGAAGTCCTGTTTACTCGTGTTATTGTTACGGACGAGATGAGCTTTTGTGATACCTCGCTCTTATTAACGATGAGAGACTGTGCGTCTTGAATTTAAAAGCTGCCTGAGGCCATGTTTTTATGCAGCTGGACTATAATTCTCCTCCACTCATCCTCCAGTAGCTGCGTGACTGTTTTACAGCATCGTGTAAAGACTTTTAGAGTAGAAGATTAAAAATTAGCTGTTTTTTTGCTGCATATATTATTGGTTCGATTTTACGGCCTCCTGCATATCTAAATGATCAGATTAAAGAATTATAAGCCAACTATTGAGGAGCAAAAACAGCTCAAATCATATACAGTTTGTATCGGGTCTAAGGTCTGATCAATGTCACCCAGCTTCTGAATGCCAGCCGAACTCTCCTCCCACTGAGAAACACCCCATAGGGCGTTCCTCCACAGCGGCTCATTTCCCTAAAACATACTCGTTTAATTAAACAAAGAGTATCATAAAAGAGAGAAGAAGAAGCAGAGGCTCCCACTATTCCCGTGTGAGGAAAAGTTCATTAATATTTAGGAACCCTTTGGGCTTCCAGACATTTTCTGCCACTCTGCTTGGCCTACGACAGAAATAAGGCAGAAAAGTGCGAAAAGAAATACTGTGCACATAGTCGGATACCCCGGTTTATCCCGACTGCACTCGTTTCTGTGGTTTATTGCAGATTTCTGAGTAAAAGTAACTCTTTCACAGGAAGCTTATGCTTAACTACAAAGAGTACCAAGTCTCTCTGATGTGTATAATTTGTCATCCTTTCATTTAAAGGTTTATATTAATGCGGCCCTATTTGAGTTATACAGTTACTGTGTTGCCCTGTCAGTGCAAAATAAACACTTCATATGTTTAAAACAAGCGGAGACTGCCGGTGCTGAAAAATGAAGTCAATACAGAAGTACAAAAAACTGCAGTTCTTCAAGTGTCCACTTGAAGCTGGCTCCAAAAGCCAGTGAATCCCCCAGTAGCTCCCATATTAAACTGCCCATCTTTACGTCTGAAATGAACATGTTAACTCTCTGGCTCACGAAACAATTTTGGTCTGAATATCTTATTTCTTTATTGGTACAAGCCATACTGGGGGGAATTATTTTATAACTCAGCCGTGTCATTATTAAGCCAGTGATTCACACATTTGCATAATTAGGGTTGTGGGGGATTTGACTGACAGGTGGGTGTGGTAGCTGTTTAGCTGTTTGCCAGGAGGCTTGAGGCTCGTCCCATCTCCACATCTTTGCCTTTTTCTAAAGTAAGGTTCAGACAGCAACAGTTATTGTTGGGCTTCATAACTCCTCTTCAGAAATCAATGAGTGAAATCACTCAGATCACGTCCATGTTTTTACAGTCAAAAAAGCCTGACTTTAGCAGACAGAATAACTTAACTTCTCTGCACATTTCTGAGAAAATAGACAGTTGCACAGTTAGTTTCTATTCAAGCACTTAAACTTTAGCGACTGCAGTCTTGTGTCCCCTGCTGGATACTACAAATGACAGTTTAGCATATAACTTAAACTTTGCAAATTACATGTTTTTAATGTTGTTGTTTTTAAATAAAAGACATGCACATTTACAAAATGCTAACATGCAATTAAGAAAAAACTCCATTGCTCATACTACATCAGTTGTTCTCCCCCTGGCTTTTTTGGGGACTGTCATTGTTTTGTTTGTGTTAGCAGTGCCCCCGGTGACCAGATTTTATTTGACTTCCAGATTCTACTTGAGGGTAAATAGTATTTGCTTTAATGTGTGGAGAAAGTAACTCTCCTTCAAACAACAGTATGGAGTCAAGCTTATCTGAGTATAAAAAACGATAAGAAAGGAGAAATAAAAACATTCACCAAGCAACCTGGTGACCTCACAATGAGGATGTGACCTCATAAACGTGCTGCGTTTTGACCAATAAACTGCTGAAACCAACAAAAGAAGAATAAATGTGTTTCTAAAAGAGCTCGAAAACTCCAGGAAGGAAGTTCTTTTCAATCTTCAGAGCCCAGTACAGCTGTTTTTCTGCCTCTTCTTTTTCTTTTTCTTTTTGCAAACGACCTCCTAACGCACGTTTCATATGAAAATGGCAATGATAGTATTTTACTCATTTTCAAGTTGAAAAAGTTCAATTCAAGGTTTTTACTATTCTAGAGCCTTTTCACACCTGTACATTTCTACTAATATTTTAGGACAAGTTTCCACTAAAATCTTTCTAAATTACCTGTTCACACATGCACCTCACAGCTGGGGAATTGGCCACTTTACAAAAATAGCAGAGAAAGCGACAGTCTGATATATAATGACAGTTTTTGCCTTTGTATTGATACGTGTAAATGTGCATATACATTCATCTACGAACATTTGTGAGCAGAGAAGAGTATGTAGCAGTTTCACCACATGCACAACGCTCACACCGGCTGCTCACCCGTCGCAGGATATAAACGTCATCACCCACAACTGCTCACATGTGCTACCCAGAGCATTTACTTCATGTGGAAATTTTACCAGGGGGTTGGCAGAAAAATTTGAGCGAAAGTCTTGCAGCTGTATATTCTAAAACAAAGGTTATTAAGATTTTATAATTATTTAAATTACCTTTGTTAGACTGTCTACAAACTAGATGGACCTAAATCACACCCCAAATCAGGCCCTACAATCATCTTGTGTGTTGCCATCGATAACTATTAAAAACGTTTCTGAGTTGCTCAAAGATTTGTACCAGAGACAATCTTTGAGCAAACTCAACGCCAGCAGAAATTTGGCGTTCTGAGTTTGCGTCTCAAAGGACGCCAGCAGAAATGTATTTTGCGCTCACCTATGTAAACAAACAGAGTACTGTATGAAGATCATTTACACTATTTCTTCTCTGTGTGGAAAGAATACTTACAAATCAGTTAACATATTAACTTTAACTATTGGATCTGTTTGGATTAGAAATGATCGACTGAAAATGTGTGAAATTTTAATGTAATTAATGTTACATTTGTCCATGATACTAATTAACCCCAAACTGAAGCCTGTTCTGCAGGTTCCTTTCACGTCTCAAAGTATTTAATACCTTTAAAGTCCTTGTTTATTGTTGCAGTGAGCAGGTCGACTGTGTAAAGTAAATGACCTGAACGCTGAATATTCTGCTTAATAGAAAAACTCCCAATTAATGCAAATCTTTCTCTGTGTGTGCTGGAACTGGAAGAGTATGAAGGCAATTATTTGTCAGATGATAACGTGTTAGTTTTGTTTTTACAGCATGCACAATTTAGGGCACAAAATATTCACTTTTGAGATGAGTTTGCAGGTACGTTGCGTTTATTTCATTTGAAAGGTGTTGTGGGAGGTTCAGTTTTATGCAAGCAGTTCACGGGGTTTAGAAATATACGATACATTTTTTATTGTTCACATTAGGTATTTTAAGAATGTATTAGTGCAGCGTTCAGGGGAAGGCTTCTCAAAATAACACTGTCATTTCTGCTTTTTGAGAACACATTTGATACCCGTTTTGTTTCTCCTCTGGGGCTCAATGCAACTTCTGAAAAGCTTTGCAATAAACCTGACTTCTATATCAAAGAAAACTGCTGTTTGTAGGGGGCGGACGTTCCATACTGTAGGCTTGTTGTTGCCTTTTGTAGTCATGTTGTTGCTTGTCTCTTAATTGACAGAGAAAGTAGACCAGGACGTTATGGATTGTGGGTGTTATCTCCAGTCTAGCATCCCCTCAGTGCACCGCACAACTCATTTCTCACTTTGGTTGCAGGGGCTTGGAGCGTGTCTCTTTCTTACAGCCCTCAGAAGTCAGGTGGCCTTCAGCTATTCCAGCTGTCTGTCGGGTGTCATTGTGAATCAGCGTCAGACAGGGGTGTAAAAGACAATCATAGAGTTTTACATGCTACATTTGCCTTTAATCGAGGGGAAATCGTGTGCAGAGCCGAGCCCCAAATAGAAATCTCCAGCAACACTTCTGTGCATGTGTAATTAGGACAGTAAATCTCCTAATTAGCTTGTTGCGTTGTCACTGGTTATAGAAGCATCCGGATGGGGCGGTGGGTGGGGGGGGCTGCTGCTGATGGTGGTGGTGGTGGGGGATCCAGCAGATGGCTTCATGCTGTCTTGCAGGCAAACAGGCGTGGAAGCGGAGAGGCTGAGGCTGTGTCAGACGTTTCTCTGTCAGGCCACTGCCAGGAGCCCGGCGACCCCCCCCTCAACCTTCATGCCCCCAACCCCGCTCTCCTCCAACCCCGGCAGCCACAGAAGCAGAAGTTAAGAATAGAGGAAGTCTTGTCACATTGCATGTAAAGGCATCCTGTGTTCTGAGGGGTGATACACACTGGAAACAAACACTCGGTGCACAGCTCTGTAACCCTGATGTTTGTTTTTTTCCCCGAGTTATTAGTCGCTTTTGGTCAGAGTCTGTCACAGATCTGCAGAGCTTAAGGAAGAGTTTAGGCCTCAAGTTGACATAATCCAATGTGTGCCTTGTTGTTTGTTCCATATTTGAATTTGTGAATATGCCATTGGATTACAGTACATTTGCTGATACCATAAAAAGAATTCCTGACAATTTTTCTCTTGTCATTTTTTCTTATTACTTTAGATTTTTAGTGGACAAAATTACTTTAATAAGAAGACTAATATGCTTTGTGTGACTTATTCTAAAACTCAACACACTAAAGGCGTGCTTAGTGGATTTGGATGTTCAGTGAAGAGAAAACAGATGCACAAATCCTAATTCTGTTAATGCACACAAAAGCTTCAAAACTCTTCCTTAGTGGGTTGCTCCTGACAAAATGCCCCCTATTTAGGACGAATCATCGCAGCTGCCCCAAGTCGTGCCTCACTCTGTATGAAATCTGTTCTGACGCGAAGAACAAAAGCAGTTTCAGGGACTTCCTTCTCCTCCAGATGTTGAACTTGATTTGAAAAGAAAAGGTGATTTTGAGGGGGTTGGGGAAAAAGGGGGAGGAGGGAAGGGGGGGAGACGACGGCAGCTGCAGCTGCTGCGAGAAAGAGAGCAGACAGCGATGGAGCAGTACAGAGTGATGCCGAAAGGTGGGCAGAAACACAAAAACATATCAGGGCAACAGACTTATTGGGCAAAGTGTGCGCTTTGTTTGTCAGATATTGTTGTGGTTGATGGATTTCTTGTTGCGCCTTGTTGTTTTTCTCTCTCGAAATTACATTTCTCCTCATGTAAAGGGATGACTGAACAAATATGATGGTCTGAAAAGACTGCTACTTGTTGTTTTATATAAAAAACATTCAACAGCAGCTTGTTAATGAAGCAAAAGTAAGACAACAGATGTGATATCAAAAGTTAAATACAAAAAAACGTATATTGTGTAGTATATGCAGCTTTTGTTCATTTCACTTTCTTCTTTCTACACTGTTAGCCTGTGGTGTCCCTCAGGGATCAACTTTAGGTCCTTGTTATATTCAATGACATGCTGCCACTGGGGAAAACATTTTACAAACCATTTATTAAGTTAAAACCTTGGTAGCCAATCATCCAATTTATAGTCCAATCCATCCAAGAGTTATGTCTTCTTTCTTAGGCTACTGTAAATCTCTTAACTCCAGTATACATTAAACTGCTTGCTTCAGGCACCTTTAAAATGCTTTTATGAAGATTTCAATAATTTCTTGGAAATCAGGACAGATGCCTTTTCTATCGTGTCTTTATACTGGCCTTTTTTAAGTTTTACATTTCAAGACTGTGCTTATATTTTAAAACATATTTCATGGTCATGCATATTAGTAGATAGTCATCTAATAATATAATTAGACTGTTGATTTGCTCACAAATAAGCCACAGAAAAAAACACCCTCTATAATTTTCATTTATAAGAAGGTTTTTTTCTTTTGTAAGGTCATGTATGTTTTACTAAAACATTTTAATCTGTAGAACATTTCTGTCAGTCAATTTAAACATTTTCTGGTTGGTAACTCTGTTGTTGTTGTTGTTGTTGTTGTTGTTATTGTGGCTTAAAAGGAATGAAATAAAACAAATGAAATGAAATGAAAAAAAAAAGTATTATAATAATTCTTATTTAGGTATTTTCTGTCTTTGTGTGTGCTTCTGAGTCATGCGAAGTAGTGGCTCCCTTCATGTAATTTGTGGATGAGACATCTGTCAGTGTTAGTAGGGGCAGAGGCGTCACCAGGATTTCTGGGCCCTTATGAAAAGATATCACATTGAGCACCAACACAGACTTCCCTGCGCAGCTGCTATAACCACACCTCCTTTACACATATGTCCTATTACAAACGTTAATTTAAGGTTGTCATAATTTGGTACCGCACTTTTTAAAAGCGCAACAAACCATCTCTGTTATTGTAATGATAGAAAGAACCAAAGCTTTAAAAAAATGACATCTATTTCATAAAATATAGGAGAGAAGATGTTTTTCATAAGGTGTGTAGGATCCATTTAAAGTCCTTTCAGATAGGATGCGGTGTGCTCGGGGTAGGGCGCAGAGCAGAGGGGAGCGCACACAAGCAAAAAAGTAATGGCGCACCTTGCTAGGTGACAGAAACTTTTCAAACTAGAGCTTTCTCTCTGACGTCCCAGTAGGTCTTTAAACTGGTATTACAGAGCTCAGGAAAGTGGGACACTGTTTGTTGTGATCTGATCTTCCCTCCTATTGTACGCGTGGAAGTGATGTCACGGAGTGCTACGCCCAAGTTGAACATTTTCGTGCGGCCAGCTTGACTGCAGATACACACTAGCGTCGTGCAACACATAGACAAAGAATGGGTTTCAGAACGTCACGCAGCGCCAACCGCATCCTATCTGAAAAGGCCCTTTACATACAAAAGTTTAAAAAAAAGTTAGAGAGTAGAAATGCAAACAAAAAATTATATTCGCTTTTTCCATCAAGGGCTCCTTCCTTCACTCGGCCCTGTCAGTACCCCCCCCCCCCCCCACACACACACACACACGACAGGAGTGAGGAAGGGTTCTTACTGTCTCAAAGAAGAGTCTAAATTCATCACCAAAAAAATGACTGTTTATATATTATCATGTTCTTGTAACGTCCTTATTTTACTACGATACAGTAATGAGGAGTTTGATGTGAATATTATTTTGTCAGATGTCAGTCTGCCAAAGGCACAAATATTCTAAAAGTGTCAAAAACTGAGTACAATCTGAGGAGCAGAGTGTCCTATATTATTCCTCATATAGTTTAATTAAATGACATCCAGAGATCGAAAAAGATATAGTTTCAATTAAAGAGCTTTAATTGAAAAAGGTCATTTCAAAAACTAAATGTTCTATTAGAAATTCAATTACCTCCCACAGAAAAGGAATGTAATGTAATTCTTCATAATGGACTCTGGGATGTAATAAGTCGACCAATTAACTATTTTTTATTTGATTTAGGTAGATTTTATGATCTTTGTTCACAATATCAATTACACGGAGAGCTTTGTGTAGCCAGTGTTCGTAATGGCAGCAAATGGCAGAGGAGGAAAGAAGCCTTGACTAATTAATGCATCCCTAACCAGCTTTCAATTATAACACAAATCATGCACTAACACACATCTAGGTCAGGATTCTCAGCCTTTGTTCAAAGTGCGGTTTTGTGAAGGAGAATTTGTCTTTTTCAAAGTGATTACTACAGAACATATTATTCAATGTTTCTGCATGTTTACTTGTGTTGTGTGGGATTTCAGAGGTTTAGTGGAGGTTGGTGAATCTTGGCTTCGTCTGGCTGCTTTTACACTTTTGACAGATATCAATCAATCTGACAGACGAGGTCAGCTGTTTTAATTTGCTCACGCTGCGTCTGGAGGAAATGAATATTCAGCACTTTGATGATAAAGCTTTGCTGTTTATGCACACTGAAGAAATTCATTTGCTGGCACCATTACTTTTTTTGTCCTCAGCACATTTACCACAAAATGGAGATACAGGCGTGTGTTTTTTAAAGCAGAAAAAAATATATATTTTAAGGTGTCTTGTGAGGAGCCTTCTTTTTGTACCCAGGATGGTCCACTGTTTTTTTTCCCTGCAAAATCTACTTCATTACTTTCATGGTGCAAAAAGAGGAACTAGACCAAAGTAAAGAAAGTATTCAGACAATTTGACTTCCTTGGCTGTGTCCAAAATCACTCACGATTCACTATATAGTGAACATGTCATTTTGTAGTGCTGTCTGTCCGAACTCTGAGTGAGCATTGTCATACCCTATATAGTCCACTCATTATATCCCACAATGCATTGTGAAAAGTAGTGTACATCTGATTGTCACTATCCAAGTAAAATATACCATCATGCATTGCGGTTCAAAGATTTTTGCGAGCAGGAAGTGGCGTTTGCCTCTCAGACGGACGAGACCCTAACCCTAAATAAAGGATGGTCAGCTGAATAACGTAACATTTGTCCTAAAGATGATGAAAGACACGAGACCAGAGTCTGTAGGAACAAATAAAGTTTGTGTGCAAAATATGTAAAATCATGCATTAATAATTTTAATATTAAATATGTATTAATTATTTTTATAACAGTTTTGTGAAGTTATTACTAAAATTCTTGTGGTTATTTATCGTTATTATTGAGCCTCAGCCGGGGTTAAGCTGCACATTTTAGTTTTGCGGCCGGTGAGTGGGCCAAGTAGTGTTGAGTGAGTGCACTATGTAGTCCACTATATAACTCACTATATAGGGAGTAGGGAGTAGGGAATGAGTGAGTGATTTCAGAAACAGCCCTTGTCTTTTGGAAAGACTCCCTAGCTCAGGGGATCCCAAACTTTTCAGGTCAAGACCCTTCAAATATTGTGCCAGAGACGGGGCGCTGGTGGCGCAGTAGTTAGTGCGCGCGTCCCATGTATGAAGGCTGTAGTCCTCAACGCGGGCGTCCCAGGTTCGAATCCAACCTGTGGCTCCTTTCCCGCATGTCAATCCCCACTCTCTCTCCCTGATTTCCATCTCTATCCACTGTCCTATCTCTCCAATAAAGGCACAAAAAGCCCAAATTTTTATCTGTAGCATTCAGTTTGTAGAGGTGTTGAGTAATTGTTTCCTCAGA